>VXAK01023844.1:709463-746723 GCA_013399435.1 Arenaria interpres | reverse complement strand
CTCTTTTTTTTTTGTTCCGAGCCGGTGCGGAGAGCACAGTAATGATAACAATTAGGTAATTTGGAGGCAGTGCCGGTGGGGATGTTCTGAACGCGCTCGGCTCATGAGAGAGAGAGAGGGGGTGGAGGAGCAAAATACTTCGCGGATGGTTGATTTCTTCACTGGGAGCCTGGAAAAGTGGAGGAACAGGGAATGCCTGGATCTTACAGGGAGGAGGAGGAGGTGTTGGTGGAGAAGCAGGGAAGGGTAAAAGAGCAAGGGGTAACCTTCCTCAGCAGAGTTTGTTTGCTCTTCTTCCCCCATTTTCTGTTGCATGAGGTCTTGATGTTAATGTTCTCGTGCTGTATTTAAAAATAACTGCATTATTTGCACTGGGTAACTGTGATGCAGCTGCAGCTCCTTTAATGAGGAATTCACCCATTCGTGTCTGGTAGAGCAGCGGTACAAAATGGGAATCGCTCAACTTAATGAAGATCTCCTTGTATAACCTTGGCTGCAACATCTGTATGTTTTCCATGGAGGAGGCGTGTTGGTTACCAAAAGAAGAACGCGGAGGCATTTTTTGGATAACATGGCTTACAAAATTACTTTTAAAAATGTTGCCTGCAAGATCGCTTTCAAAAATTTTAGTGGTGGTGCTTTAACGAGGCTGTTACTGCATGCTGAATGAAGTGCATCTGTGAGCATGGAGCCTTAGTTGATAATACAATGCAAATTTGTTTTCTGAGTAAAGGTGTCAGATTTCATTAGGTTTCAGATCTGTATGGATGAACCAAGATTGGCATTTTCTTTAGAAAGCAGTCCTTTCGCGGTGGAATTTTGATTGAGGGTTGTTTGTTTTGTTTTTTTTTTTTCTTCTCATTAACTATAAGAATTAAGCATTAGTTTCCTTTAATTTAAGGCAGAAACCAGTTTTGTAAAAGGGAAAGCAGTCTGTCCCCCCCCAGTTTTTGCTTGTTGTCACTGCAAGTGCTAACTGGATAATAAGTGTTTTCTCTGGTGGAGAGTTTGGTCATTATTTGTTTGGAAGGTATTGCTGGACTAACCTCCATTCCCCTTCAGCTGGAGTGGTGGGAGAGACAGGTGAAAGTAGTAAGGTAGAGGTTTGTGGCAGCTGTAATTATAGAGAGAGATCTATAAGTTGTGTTTTACTGTTAAGGCTTTTATGCCTTAGGCCATCAGACACCCTACTGGTTATTAATCCAGAAACAGTGTGGGAACTTCAAATTTATCTTTTCCTTAGTTGTAAAAACACATGTGTTTTATTTAAGGCTAAAAAGAAGAGTTTAAGGATTGAATGTTTTATGTAAATATTATGTTTTCTCTTTAGTGATAGGTAACTAGGGACAGAAGATTTTTTTTTCCCTGATTTTAACAGGGTTTATTTATGGCCAGTTGATTAAAGGATGTGCACTTAGTTGCTCAAGAGTGTATTAAGAAGGTATTACTGATGCTAATAAAATGCTTAGTTCTAACATTGTTGCTTGGGATAGGCATACTTAGCTTTCAGTTGTGGTTCATAAAACCTCTTAGATCATGAAGTCAGAAGCAAAATGGGATGTCAATTCTGACTATTGTAGGGCTGCAAAAAGTTGCTTGACTAGAAAGGCTAGCAGGTGTAGAGGTAGGCACTGATACAGGACTGTGAAAGGAGGGAGATGCAATAAAGAATAAAAACTATGTGGTGACAAGTAATTAATAATCTGTTGTGTGGGTTGTTTTTTTTTTTTTTCCTATAACAGAATGTATGGTTGTCATTTCACTCGTACATTGTTATTGGCTCTAGCTTTGAAGAGCTGCTGCTTCTCTCTCATGTTTA
Organism: Arenaria interpres; assembly: GCA_013399435.1. Classification (NCBI taxonomy): domain Eukaryota; kingdom Metazoa; phylum Chordata; class Aves; order Charadriiformes; family Scolopacidae; genus Arenaria; species Arenaria interpres. Next base: position 744,904 of record VXAK01023844.1, on the reverse strand, counting down.
TCCAAACTGTTATTTTAAGGTTTGGGATTAACTTTTGGATGGCTGCCCTTTTAAAAACTGTGCCCAATGTGGCCTCTTACCTCCCATCCCCAAGATTTTCAAGGATACTTTTTTTATCAGGCTTTTAAGCATTCTGCTGCTGCCTTGAGAATGTTTTGTTCTTAGGTAGCTCTTTTTGTCCTCTGTTTTGTAAACGTGTCTCAAATATATCCTTTGAAATGTCTATTTCCAAATTATTAGTTCTGCTGCTAAACGCATTTTTTATTTCTAAGGTAGGAGAACAAAACTTAATTTTAAGAACATAAAATATTCCTACTCGTTATTTTGAATTTTAGTAAGGTCATGTTCTTCCGGCTGAGGAGGATAATTTCGGAAATACACTGGGAAAATGGGAGATAGGCTAGTTAGAGAAAGGGTTGAGGCCCAATTGAATTTCTTTTCTGTGCCTCTATCTGCTTTGTCCTATAGCATGTCTATTGTAGAGAAGAAAAAGGAACCGTTTTCTCTGTATCAGTAGTTTAATCCCTTCAGCGAGGGGGCTGCTGCAAACTATTGAGTTCTTACTCTACTGGCTAGAAACCCTGGATACCCTACTGGGGTAAAGAAGCAGAGCTTCTGCCTTCATCAAAATTTCAGTCACACAGGTTGATTTCCCTAATGCTGACATTTTCAGAGGTTTAAATTTATTCTCATTGACCCTACGTGTTGGCTAGTTGGCAGACAGTTTTGATCTCTTGTTTCCTTGGCTTTCTTAGCTTTGGGCAGATTCCTTTTATTCCTCAACAGCTACCTAATTTAAATATTTAAAAAATCAATAAGGCGTGATTTAATAATCTGTTAATATGTTTTTATATCTTTGTTTACTTCATTATCCATCTTTTAGATTTTTATTTTATTCATTTATTCTGAAGCCCATTTGCTTCACTTTTGTTAACAAGAAGTTATGGCAGACATATACTAAGTGTGGTTGCTTATTTTTTTTATCAGTGTAAATACATCTATTCAAAAATCTGCTAGGTGAGGCTTTTATTGATTTGGCATGTAAAATTAATTGTATGTTAAGTAACTTTCTGTGAGCGAGGGGGGAAAAAAATGTTATGTTGTTCTGTCTTTGAAGTTTCCAGGGACATACAACTTCAGTGGCTTCCCTCTAAATAGCAACTTTTAAATAGTGTAAACTTTCTATTACACTGAATTCACTTTAATGTTGGAATGAGGATTCTCAAGTTGGAGAGTCCTGGAACTGATTTTCTAGTTTAAGTGGGATTTTATGGGTCTATGAGAGTTGAGAGATTCTCTATTTAATGTAAGGCAGTCAGTGTTTTCTGGGAGTGGAACCTGACTAGCAATGGTTGACTGAAGGCACAGTTGTAAACCTGCAGAATATGGCCATTGGTGAGGCTGAGTGACAACAATTTTGTGGGTTTGACTAATTTTGATTTTTTTTTTTTTTAATCCATACGCAGCTGGCAGTGCGAGATTGACACAGCCTGTAGCAGTTCCAGTGTTAGCTTTGACAGTTTTGCACTCTGAACTTTGGGAAACCCTTTAGGAGTTGCAGAGACACTAGCACTGCTTGGTTATTTAACTGTGTTTTTGAACATGAATCAGCAGATAAAATGGTTTTAGATGTCTGGTTTTGCATATGTATTGCATATGTAAAGCTAAATTATGTCATTGTCTCAGTCTCTTTAATTTTGAATTCTGTGGCACCAGTTTGCTGGGTGGGTTGTTTGATTTAGATTGCACCACATGTCCTTTATGTTAAGTGAGACTAAGCATTTACAAGCCTTTGTTTTCTTTTATGGAAGCATGTTTTAAAGAGCACTTCATTTGAATGTGGTGACATAACACTTTTCACAGTCTTGATAGCTGGTGAATTGTGTGATTGCTAACCGAGTATTTGTCAGTGCTTTTTCAAAGTGGATCCTCTCTTGCAAACCCGTGTTTGATTAGTAGGATCAAAATCACTCGTGGCTTCATCTCTTTGTACTACTTAAAGCTCGTGTTGGATGCTGCAGTGCAATAGTGGTAGCTCTTCTTCCCTGCACAGTGGATGGATGTCTGTTTTGAAGAGAGAGATCAAGTTCCTGATAAACGCATGACTGTATAGAGAACTTTTTTGAATGCTGTCGCTGGGAATAGTGGCTCATGCTTAGGCCTGAGAGGCACTTGCAGGTTTTTTTGTTGATGTTTTAATACTCTCTTGCCTTTCGTCTTGGGCTCTGTAGAAAGGAAATAAAGCTTTCTTCAGATGGATGTTATTAAAGATTAGTGAAATGCATTTTGAAGACCAAGTTTTAGTTCATAAGTTGTCAACATTTAAACTAACTACTGGCATATAGCATATAATTATTTTGAAGTTGGATTGTTCTTCATGATTCCTTATGGTTTACATTCAGTGCTTGAAAACCTTTTGATGGTGTTTATGTCAGTTTTTGTTGTTTGTTTACCTTTTAAGGTAATAATTTTTTTACCTCAAAATACTAATGTAGACCTTGGATTACTGCAGCTGTGAGAGAAACATACCGATGTTCAACTTGTGCATTAACATAGACTTTTATCTTGGTGAAAGCATTTCAAATTAACCCTGAAATCTATCTTATTTTTCTTAATTGACGATGTAATGGATTAAAAGCCTCAACTAGCCAAAAGCAGGAAGCAAGCTCTTACTGCAGGGTGTTAGAAAGCAGGGGACAGAAGTTGACCATAATGTAGGAAAAAGTTGCCTGTTGAGCCTGCTTGGGAGACCTAGTTACATCTAATGTACTTGGCTGGTATTTTGTGAATTTTAATGGTTATTTTTCTGGGTGGGGGAAATAGCCAAGCATCTTCTTTGCTGCCTGTCTCTTTGCAGGGGATGGTGGGGTTCCAGGAGGTGCCAAGGGCTGCTTTTGTAGCACAGCTCTGCTCTCTGAATTTCTCAAGTCGTAATTCATTTTACAGCACCATCAGCTAAACCAATTGTCTTTTGACCTTTGAATTCAAATGACAGGCTTATTGTATGCTGATGTGATGTGAAATAGGATTAATTCAGAACCTTTTTTTAATAGCGGCAGATATTATCTGCAAAACGACTGCTGTGGTAGCAGAACTTTTTGTATGGCAGTTGTTCACGTCAGCAGCTCTGATAGTTATCTTGGGTTTTCTTGGTGGTGGTAATACAGACAGCTCTCTCTAGAGCTAACAAATGCTTTTAAACACCTATATTTGTTGATTTGATCAAAAGTTGCAGAGCCCCAAGAATGTTTTTACATGCCCTTAGGGCTTTTTGAAATGATTGAAATTGTATTTTTGTATTGCCTCTTTTTTTCCTGTTGTTATAATAAGCTACTGATCTGACTTCACACTCACTCAAAATCCTAACTGTACTTCACACTGTCATAGAAGTATTTGGTGCAGATCCATGATGATTGGTGTTTTACAGGAGATTATAATTTTCAGATTTATAACTTCTTTTTTTTTTTCTCCTTTCTTTCTGTTTCAAAGAGTGCTTCTTTCCTTCATCTAATTTCAATACTACTATCTGCGTGCTTGGTGTTATTACTTGGACTTAAACTAGCAAATAGTTTGGGAGAGTAGAGGTGGAGTCTCCCTGATCTACACTGTTAGTACTTCAGTAATTTTACTTCAGACGGAATGTAGTCTGGTCTCCTAAATGGATGTCCCCGACACAGATGTGGTTTGTCAGTTTGGACCATTATGGCCATTAAGGGTTGGGCTACATCTAGTGAACTTCTAGGGAGGGATTTCTCACTTAGTTTCCTCTAGCAGAAATCCAGTTTATTCACACTAAAGCGACTATAAAACTTCAATCATTATGAGAGTGGTTAAGCATTGAACAGACCACCCCAGAGTGACTGGTGAATCTCCATCCTTGGAGACTTCTGAAGCTTGACAGGACAAAGCCATGAGCAACTTGATGCATCGTGGAAGTCAGCCCTTGCTCGGAGCAGGAGGTTGGGCTCCTGGGTTAAACTGCTCAGTGCTCTGCAGACTCAAAGGCCACTGCTTAAAAATGAGGACCATCCTTGTAGCTAATTTGTGGTTGTTTTTTTTGTTTTTTTTTTAGCAACAATGTGAAACAGTTTTACATTGGTATCCAGCCCATTTTGTGTCTTTTGGGTAGCTGCAGTACCACCGATGTCATTTTATCACAGCTTCCTTGTGCTGGCTCTCAGGTTGCAAACCTGCAACAGGAAACCTGATTTCCTTTATCTGTGGGCAAGCAAGAAAGTAGGCACATTTATTTATTTATTTTCTCGCAAGAGGGCAATGTAAGAGAAAACATGCACATCTTGAATATTTGTTGTTTTGGCAGGGCCGGAGCACAAATTTGCTCTTGCTGAAGCAACTGTGGCAAAAATCAGACTTTATTTTTTTTCACATTTCTGAAGCATAACATGACTTTGTCTAAGTAGCTTTTTGTGTGTGCTTTTTTTTTTAAAATAAAGTGACAATGGGTGATGAAACTGAAACTGTGGGCTTAAATGTGTTACTATTACACAAAAGTCCTTATGCTTCTTACCTCTGAAGTATTTAGAGATCTCTTCTTTTTACTTTTGTGGACAAGCCTGCTCTCTTTGCTTTCTGAATTGCCAATGTGATTTATTTTTTTTTTGTGTTTTAAAAACTAAAATGCTACTTTGGGAATTGTTGCATGTGTCGAACAGAAGACAATACCCGACCCCACCAAATAAATCTTAGAGGGCTTTCTCTGCTTCTGCTGGGTGCAGTTGGGATTTCTACCACTGTATTTTTTTCAAATTGGAAGGGCTGAAACTGGATTTTATGCTTTCAGTCCATGCAGAAGGACTGCATAATTGTGCAGAAGAAAGTTACAGTTTTAGCGTTCTTATGTCTTGAAAATAAACATATTTTTATGAATGACATGATACTGGCACTGATCTTCTACTTTGCAAATGTATTTAACAGCTTGATGCATGGATTGTAATAAAATAGTTCAATAGACTGCACAATATCGATTATACAGCAGCTGGAATAAAGAGTGAAACCTGATGCATTCCCTCTGCTTTTGCTAAAGCAAACATTAAAAAAGACAGGAGATACTTATGTAAAAGCTATTTACATAGTTTGTCCTTTCCCTGGATGTTTGTCTTCACTCTTTCCCTTCTTTCGCAGCCTTTGAAGAAGGCAGTGTTGACAGAAGTCAGTGTGTTTCAACCTTCCCCCCGTTGACTTCTGCAGGGTAGTGATCCACTCATACTTGACATAACTCTGGAAACTCCCATGTGTCCCAAATCTAGTATTATTTATTGCATTGCCATACAGAGAGACTGCAGGAGAATCTTTGCTAGGATGCCTTTGTTAATATAAACAAAAGGAAAATGCTAATATAATCTTAAAACAAGCCATTCATTCAAAACTGAAAAGGCCTTTTTGGGATTTTGAGTTCTGTGGGTTTTTAGGGCTTGTCTGTGCAGTGAAATGAATGTTCATTAATACTATGGAGTACTGCCTGCCCCTGACACTTTGCAGTTTGAACTGTGGGAGAAGCTCCATGGAATAATTTGAGAGCGATAAGTTAATTCTTGCCTTATTATGCAATTGCCTCCCTATCTAGACAAAGCCAGAATATCTGCAGAGCTACATATTTTTGGTGGTTTGTTTTTTTTTTTCTGTTGTGTATTAAAAATGTCAGGACTTCTTTAATTTTAATCCTGTACTATTGTACTTCTATTTTTAGCCAGAAATTTTTTAAGGTTAATTAGTATGCTAGATAACATTTGAGAACAGAAGAGATTATTCTGTCTCCAAACAACAGCATTAGAATTGGGTGTGAACATGCAACAGTGTGTGCTGTATGTTCCAGATTTAATCACTTGTATATGTAGTGTTGATGCAGTAAAGACTTTCAAATTTGTTGGTAATTTAAAGCACATCTTCAATAAAACAAAGGTATGATAATAAGCAGTAATTAAATGTTGCAAAGGGTGCTCATCACTGATATTTTTCCAGAAGTTTGTCATTATCTGCTGATTGCTGGCATCATTAAATCTCAATTTTTTAATATGTCAGTCAGTGCTTACATACCTGAGCAGCTGAACTGAAGTTTTCCATTCTTACATCGTTGAAGTATCTTTTTGTTCTTGGATCTTAAGTGTTATGACTTACCTCAAACTGCCAACAACTTTATGCCTGCCAAGGGCAAGAGTGCAAACGTTGTGAATGTGCTCTTTAACTAAGAGATATAATGCGTCTCTTCTGAAAATTGGAGCAGGGGGAACAGTCAGTTTAGTTCAGAACAATTTAGCAGTTGTGCAGAGCTGGCCACACAAAAAATAATCATATGCAAGGTAAACATTGCCTCTTGTAAAGTACAAACTGCCCAGAGATAGAAAATGTCTGAAGCGCTGGGGAGAGGGGAGACTTCTGCTGTTCCTTATTTTTTTGAAAACCTGCACTTTGCTTAAAAAAAAAGTCAACAACAACAAAAAAAACAAATCCAAAGCAATTTATAGTAGTTGCCCAATATTCCCAAATACGATGCATTCTAATTTAAGGTTTCTTCAGGTTCTTGGGGCAGGGAATTAAGTGACTTGAGGCTATATAAGACAGGCCTCACAAGCTGTTATAAGGAGATAAATTAAGGAGCAATTCTGAAGAGGGAATTTGTAGGTAAAATCCTCATTTCGTCTTCTGGTTCCCTGTAAAAGGAAGAGGTAATCAAACTTGAAGAAACAATTGATGGAAGGGGGAGCTAGTGGACAGACATAAAATAAAGTAGCACTTTGATCGCTTATTTTTTTGGAACAGATTGAAAGTTAGTGTTGTGAATGTTGGGGAAGGTGGAAAGGGTAATAACAGTAAGAATTGTTAGATCACTATTTAGACAGAAAAAGTTGGGCTCAGATGAGGAGGGACTGTAAATAATTGTAGCGTTGTTCGGCTTATGGTTGTCAGTTTTGCTAATGTGGAGGACTAAAAGATTTTTGGCAGAACAATGAGGTTCCATTTGATATGGCATTTAAGCATCCAGAATAAGCATGGCTGATACTTACTTTTTGGTAGGTACTGAAAAACAATTTTTTCAATGTTGTGTTTAAATATTGTAGCTGAAACTGTATGAACAAGTGAATCATGTCTTCTCTTTCTCCCTCTTTTCCTGAGTGTTATAATTTAGAAAAGAAGGGTCCAAAGATGTCTGATTTTCTAGCTTTAAAGGTGGGACAAAAATTGAAGATCTGTTTGAAGGGAGGTGAGAGAAGAATCAGCACAACTATAAAGATGAAGCTAGATTCTTAAAATTGTGACTAGTTTCTTAAATTTGAATCCTGCTTTCCTCCAGTATGACTAGCTTTTTTTCCAGGCTTTGTCAGAAAACATGGCTAGAATTAATTCTTACTTGAAACTTAGCTACAAATTAGAACTTTATTGCTTGTAACAGATAAATTACATGAGGATAGTATAGACAGTGTACCTGATTGTGCAGTCTTTCATATTCACTTTTACATGGGGGAAGAAAAGGGCTTATGGAACAGTGCTGCTCTATTTCAGTAATATTTTACAGGTGGCAATAAAAACTCTTGGCTCTGCGACAGTATGTGGGTGTTATGTGCTTGCAGGTAAAGTCGTTTAATGTTATCATTTAATAGTACTTTTGAAAATGAAGTAATCATATGCATAGTATAATGCAAAATAACCTTAAATAGTGGTTGATCCTTGCATTACGCTATTTTCTTGTTGCTGATAAATGAGGTACAGAAACATTTCCATGTTAGAAGTTCAAAGCAATTTTGCCAGGTAGAAAAATTGTCTTTTTAAAGGTGGTAGGTTTTCTTCTTTTTGAATCTTGTGTTAGTGCTGAGTGACTGTTCTGTTTGCACTGAGTTTCTGGCTTAAAAATACTAATAGCAGTAGCGATCTTCTTTGCTTTAACCCCTTTTTTTCCCTGTTATCGCATTAGTACTTAGCTGAGATGCCAAAAGCTCTTGAAATGTGTGGTAACTTCAGTGGGGTTACTGAATACTAGCACGCTGGGTCACAAGGCAATGTGTTGCATTATCCCCGTGCTCTAAAATTTGTAGCTGAAGATGTAGGATACTATTGAGGTGCCACTGTTGTTCAGTTTATAGCCATGTTAATTAGTGCTGAATGTCATTAAGATGGACGTATGCAGTATTAATAAAACTGCTTGTGAAATTGAGCTATTGTCATTCTCTCATTGAATAGCTGTACTAAAAAGTTGCTTGACTCTTCCCCAGAAGGAAGATAATTGAGAAGGGCTTACAGTGTGCCCCTTGAGCCAAAGCTGTCCCTTGGGAACAGGTCATCTGGTCTCAGTCACCTCTCCTCTCTGAGACAGTAAATGGGCAGACATTTGGCTGCAGGCGAAGGGACTGCTTTAATAGCAGTGCTCAGCTTTGAGACAACTCTCTTTTTGGGGCCTTTTCTTGTGAACAAAATCCAGTTGTCCCAATCTCATGATTACACGTGAGGAGCAGGCTGTTGCTTCTGGTAAAGTTAATAGGATCTGATCGGCTCCTTTTCAGCATTTGAAAGGCTGCTGGGAAAGAAGAGTTATGTGTGGAAGATTCTGTAAATTGTTTCCATTGGTGGCAGAAACAATTACTTTTGGGATGGAGTTTGATTTCCTTACACCCTCCCAAGCTTAGTTTTAGACAATATTACCTTGATTTTTTTTTTTTTATTGTGAAGAAGGAAGTAAATCAAGCAGGATAATCACAACATTGACAATTGGCAAGTCAATATTACCTGTATCTGTACTTTCACAGACTGGAAAGGGCCAGAGCCCTAATCTGACATCTTAGGCAAAATATGGGTTCATCTACATAGCTACTGTGGTGTAGCATAGTTGCATGATAATTGTGCTGCTCTGCATTGAGTGCACTCAACTTCACTCATTTATGGGTACTAATGAGATTGTATTTTGATGTGACATTACTGTAATATCAGTGCCTCACATTCATTCATTAGTTTACCTCATTGACTTTGTGAAATAAGGAAATGCAGATGCCCTTGAGCAAGTAGTTTTAACAGGCATATGAAAAATCTGTAATAGTGTTCTGAGCAGAAGCTGCCTTAGGCTTTAGATTTCATCTTACTATGGACAAATGTATTCATAACTTAGATGTGAAGCTGTGCTGGAGACTCTTCAGCCAGCTCTGAGGAATCTAGTGTCTATGTCTGCACTTGTCTGCAGTATGTTTTCTGCTTCGAAGTGTGGCTCTGCATGGCTTGCATCCCCGCTGCTTGCTGGGAACAGTCCCTAGCCCTGTGGGATCTCCTGTACATCAGTGGCTGTTAATAAATTTGAACAAAACCATGCTGAAGAATGGGGTAACAGTTTGCTGGCGTGGATGGTTATGGGTTAGTGCTCAAACCTGTGCCCTGGCTTTATGTATTTCTGTAGCTTTAGCTCCCAGTGACTACATGGTACACTGTGACACTGTGCTGTTTGTAGCTTGCATGCAAATAGCATTTAATTGCGGTAAAGTAGCATTGGATATGAGCCGACCAAGCCTTCCTCTTTAGTAGGGCTTACCAAGCTAAGGGACAGCACTGTGCTAATGGGGCTCTCACAGTTCTGGTGTTAGTCCAGTGGTTTTACCTCAAAGGTCAGAAGATCAATGGTGCCAACATAATAGCTCGCATGCTACAAATTAAAGTAATACTGAAGTGGAATGTTTTGGATTTTAATTGCTTATCTTAGTGAACTCTTACTCATCTTGACCTGTAGCAAGAGAGAATGAGACTTTCATTTTTTTTGCAATTTTCTAGACACAGACTGCACACAAAATGAGCAAATGAAGTGTGTGAAAATTGTCAGATCTAAGGCCATTAAAATATATTTAAAAGTATTCTTTTAAATCTGGATTAGTATCTAGTGTGGACTTTCAAGTTGGGTTTAGGAAGGAGGAATTGTGTTCAGAAGTTAGATGTGAAGTACTGCCTGGCTGTACTTCAGAGAATGTCTCTGCTGACACTGTGCCCTGTGAGAGTCAGCCAATGTGCCTCACATCGTCACTCCTGCAGTTTTCCATTTTGATTTTCGTCTAGTTCTAGCAAACGTGTGGATAGTGTTCTTCAGCTCAGAGCTAGCTCGAGTGTCTGTGCTGCGTGGCAGTTGCTGCTGAGATTGCACAGTGGCTGTATCCTAGATTTCTGATAACAGGTTTTAGGCAAGGTTGCCCTCAAAGTTTTTGGTTTCCCATGGAAGCCAACTGGGGTGGTTATGCTTTGTGCATGCCTGCCTGTTGGTTTTCTCCTCTCTCTAACACTTCTGACTTCTCCCCAATCTCCTAAATATTTTGAATTCAATGGCTGCTGTTCTAGCCCTTTATGCACACCTCTAGTCCGACAGGCTTTGTATGAAAAGACTACTGGGTGGGTGAGATTGAATCCCAGCGGTGGCAAGAGCTGCAGCATCCACAAAGATGTTGTTAGTCACCAGTGAGGCTGTGTGATAAGCAGAATTGTGTGGGAGAAACTTCAACTGGAGCTATTGAATCTGGTCAAGTTTGGGAGAGAGATTTGAAAGTACCAAGCTTTGTTAGTTACATAACTACTTGTTCTGTATCGATTTCTCTTAAGTCTTATTTCCAAAAAATAAAGTGCAGAAGACAAAATGCCATGGGAGTCTGTAGTGATATCTGTATTTAGACTACTTAATAGTTTCTGCTGGTAAGTGTCTGCTGGTAAGTTGTCAAACCGCCTTGTTTGACCAGTTAAAACTTCAGCGTTTTTCTTGTTCAAATTCTTCCTGTTCTGTTTGAGAAGCCAAGCAGGTTCATTTGGTACCTGGTCAAGAGACGCAGAAGCTAATTGTTACAAGTCTCACTGGACAGGTGGTAGGGGAGACAATCCAAAGAGGACATCCTGTCTTTGGGAAGATTGTATCTTCTGCACTTCTAATGCTTTTGGATGCTGGACAATAAGGCTGCAGGTAAAGCAGGATTTGTAATGATTTATTTTTAAACTTGGGATTGATTACAAAGCAGGTTTGCAATCTGAGATTTGTCTCTCTTTAGAGATGCAAAACCGAAGTGTTCATATGCATCTGAAAGGGGAGAGTCTGCATATTGACCTCAGTTATCTGTGACTGCAGCACCATGTGAAGCAGTAACTGGGCCAGACTCCTCTTTCTCCCTCTCAACCCTCCTTTTCATCCTCTCCATCTCAGCAGATTGCCATATGATGTGCAATCTGGGCTCAGTAGCTGTCGTCTCTCTTCCCATCACTCCTGAGAATCGAGATCTTTGATCCCTTTTCCCTTCAAGAGTTGTAGGAGGATACTGGTCTGTTCACTTGCACTGACCGTTTGCAAGGCTTAATAACAAACCATAATGATCATGAATTCTCTAGGATAAGAACTTCTCGGGTTTTTTTAGTTGCCATGATAATGCGGTTTTGCAGTTTAGGTGTTTTAGGCCTGTCAAAAAGTCTGGACCTTTTTCAGCCGTTTAGCATCGATTGGCACTGGCATGTTGGGCTCTACAGCTGCTTCAATACATAATGCTTTTAACTTTCCTCTTGATAAAAAGAGGAGAGAAAAATAGCACAGAAATCTATGTTAGTTGTTGGAAAGCATATGTAATAAAATATTCAAACAAAGGTTACAAAGTGCTACAAGCAGGGCTTTCGGACTCCAAATACTGGGTAAAAAGTGTAGTGGTCATATGTAAAGTATCGATCTCAAACTATTCTGTTTGCTTTAATTAAAGCAAAAATAAAATACATAGCAGGTAGAAGCATGGCTTATTTGCATTAAGCATTATTTATTTAGACCAGTATGATTTTATACTGGATTAGATATGCACTTTCCTGCCACTGATAGTAATTTGGTATTGTGTTCTGGCACACTTGATAAAATATGATGTGCCGAAGTCTCATTTGGCTCAAACTTATCATAGTCAATGATATGGTAGTGCAGAGATTTGCTGCTAATGGCTGTGAATTTAGCATTTCATCTTCTGTAACTTCCTGACAAATGTTTGAGAAAGTTTACTTGTCAATTTTATTTGTAACTAGTAACTTAAAATACTATTTGGTTTTTGCAGTGTTTGAATGATTAAAGAAGGGATGCTCTTTGCATGCATTGTACGACCACTACTGTCTATGTTACAGAAGGATGCTTTTAGATGTGGTAAACACTAATCTTCATTACATTTATCTTCATTTTGTTCATCATCCTTTCTTAATGTTATGCCAAAACTAAAGGGGGGGGGAAAAGTCCTGATGAAGCAGATTCTTTCTTGAATTCCTTTTAAGTATTTCGATAGCTGTAAAACCATAAATCTTTTTATCTGGAGAGTATTTTTTTTTTTAAAAAAGGGCCCATTACAGGAAAATATTTTAATGGGATCATAAATGTTCTATTTGGATCTCTCTTATTAGACATGGCTTGGAAATTGAATCTCCTTCTGAAGGCATTTACAGATTCAAAGTTCTCAGTAATTGACCTGATTCTACTATGAGCTGCTATTTCTGTTTCAAGACATGAAATCGTCTTATCTTTTAAAGTCTTTTGACCCTTATTTGGAAAAGGGGGAAACCTATACTTCTAGGGTTTGACTAAGTGTATTTTTTTTTTTTAATACTCAAAGAAGTTCACATAGGACAGTTTCTAACAGAATAGGAGATATGAAAGTTCATAAGTAGTGTCACGGCTGCTACAGAATGTGTCTGAAATCAGTGTCAAAAAGTGTGGAGTGAGGCGATTCAACCGTTGTAATGGTAGGAAACTTTTGACAAAATATTTGTTAAGGACATGGCTTCAGATGATATTTATTTTTTTTTTAATTGATCTGTGGCAGGAAAAATTCCATCTATTATCATAGGCGCTCCATTTAAACTTTTTTTCCCCTCCCAATGGCAGCCTTCATCAGTGGTTAGAAAGAGGGAGAGATGCTTGTTTTTTTTGTTTTTTTTTTTTTCACGTGCAGGGAAACAGGAGTGTCTTCTGTTTACATCTTCTACAAGCTGAGGAGTCTTTCCTTGGCTTGATTATTGGATTTCAGTAACTTAAATTTATGGTATGATCATGTCTAGAGGCATCAAACAAAATACACATATACTATGCAAGTATAGCTCAGATTCTGTAGACGGATGTGAGCTCACATTTTTGTGGTCTGGCTCTGCAGATTCAGCCACCTCAACGCTTCTGTGTTCTTAGTTGACAGGGACCTCTGGAGATCCTCTAGTCCAACCCTGCTGCTCAAAGCAGGGTCAGCTAGAGCAGGTTCCTTGGGATGTTGCCCAAGGGTTTTGCGTTTTGAACATTTCTGAGGATGGAAACTCCACAGTCTGTCTGCGTGACCTGTTTCAGTGTTGTCACCTTCAAAGTAATTTATTTTTTTTTTATGTTTGCAGGGTGTTTCTGATATTTAACTTGTTGCAGTTCTAAGTATTTGTGGGCAGTGATTCAACACAATGTGTGTCAGGAGTCAAGGGAAAAGATTCTTCAGGATACAATTCAGAAATTATGTTTTATTGTTTGACTTCTTTCTGTTTGTGAGCTACATAGCTCCAGCTTGCAGTTGCTACTCATTGGATCTCTCAGATAAGGAACAGAAGGACAAATTCACTTTTGGATCTACTAGTCCGATACAGCTCTCGTACAATGTGTTACACTTTGTGAAAAGCTTTTAAGGAAACATCATCTGTATCATTGATATTTTACTGCCCTGTAGAAGCAGGTGAGATAGTCCTTCTGCAGGTATGCTCAGAAATGTCCAGTCTTCACGTGGGAGGTTGACACACACATACTTTAGATCTGATGCATACTTGTGAGTCAGAATCTGCTAGAGGTATTTTTTTCTCTTTTCTGGAAATGCAGCATCTTTTTCCTTATAAAAAGGGTGGAAAAATGCATAGAAGACAGTTTACTGCTTCATCTCTGTACCTTCAGAAAAGCTCAGTACTATAGTCTGGACTGTACTGCTCCAGGGGAGCTGGTATTTTGTGTGCCTTGCTGCTCATTCTTCCATTTACTCCACTTCTAATGGTAGCTAAACCATAACTCAGATTTACAGCAGAATTAACTGCTTATTTTTAAGTGTTGGTTGTTTTGTGTTAAATACGATGCTGCACAGGTGGTTTTGGAAACCTTCCTCTTTCCACACAAAGTCATTATTTTGTAGATAACTGTGCTGTAGTAATTCAATAATTTGAGTAATCAGAAAGCAGCTTCAAAAATGGGGATGAAAATTTTGTTGGGTAATCTCAGAGTTGTGGACTGCTTTAGGCTGAAAGGAACCTCTGGAGGTCATCTGGTCCAACCCCCCACTCTCAAAGCATGATCACCGTAAATTGGAGGTCTATGATAGTGACTTCAGCTTTGTCTATGCTACAGTCTTCCTTTAGGTAGATGTAGAAAGCATGATGATCCCCCAGGCATTCTCCAGAGTAACAAATCCAGGTGTCTCAGCCTGTCCTTGTTCCTGGTGTACTTCAGCCCCCTGACTGCTTGGTAGTCTCTTTGCTGAACTTGCTTCAGTCCATCCTGTACTGGGCAGGGTAAAGCTGGACACACTCATTCAGCTGAGGTGTCACTGGTGCTGAGCCCAAGTGTCACTTGCTGGGTTTATGCAGAGCACTGACAAGCACTGCAAGGCAAATACTGTAACTTAATCTTCCCTACAGTTTGAGACAGTGTATTTTCAGAAATGTCTGTTTTTATTCTTAGATGCATGAGGAACCTTTGATTGAACCATTTTTTAGCATATCACTGTTTCCAGAAAGGCTTATTTACTTTGGCTTGAAGAAGACTTTCTAATTCGTAGCCAAACTCGTTTCATGCAGCTGCAAATTTAATCAATATATTTCTCTGCTTATTGAAGTTGTTTGCTTTTTTTTTCCTAAATTGAACTGGGTAGTCACATATCATTTTAGTTATCCTACTGATGTATTTTGCCTTGTGTGGCATGTTATATTGGCTTGTATTATATTTCTTCAAGACGGCCATCAAACAAACCATCGTGGTTGTCTGACCTTGGGTGGAAAAAGTAGTTTTCTGCCCGCTTTATTCTTAGTGTCAGCCTTCAGTTTATAAATTACTGTTTGTTTGAGCTGCACGCAGGGATGTGCTTTGCACCAGATTTTAATGTGTCCTCGTTAAAATCAATAAAAGTCATGTCAGAAAAAAATGCTTATGGGAGAAATGTGAAAGCAGACATTCTCAGAAACAGGGATCAGGGGAACAAATCGGTGGTGGGGAACAGAGAAGAGACAGTGGATATATTTTTGTCCAGGGCTGATTAATCTTCCATGTGGACCAGTGAGAAAAGACACTTTGTCCTTGCTCCTCATATCTTTTACCATATTGCTTGTGACATCTAGCAGGCTGTGCGGTGGTGCCAGACCAGGAGGTGGCTGCCATAGAAGCTGTACTGGCGCGGAGTCCAGGGCATCCAGAATCCAGCCCCTTGGCTGAAATTCAGACCTCTCCTATGGTAACAGTCTCAGTCATATGACTTCGATTTTTGGCCGAAGAGTAACTCCAGCTAAAACTTGCTGGGACCTGCACAACATTGTGTTTTGGCAACTGCAGCACTTGTGCCATGGGCTGTCAGTGGGTTGGATCAGTAGCTTTGTTTTTAAGATACCATGTAGTGTTTCAGGACACAAGGACAAATGAGTTTACCAGCCTGTGCTTGTGACAGCTGTCTTGCCTTTCACCTCATGGGAAAAGATGTATGAGGCGTAATTATGTCTAATTGAGCCACTCTTACTATCTTGCCAATGTTACTTTTTTCTGTTAATTTGATCAGTGGACTCAGATAAGATAAAAATGTAAACAGTGCCTGTTTGAATGGCTTCATGCTTCTTGGATTATTTAAATAATTCTTTTAATCTGCCATGAAATTATGTGGGTTGTCATGTGGAGTTTCAACTAACTCCAGTTTTCTACCTCTTAGAATTTATTTTATTCCCATGAGGAAAGTTTGGTGTTTTTTTATCACCTGCACAGAATAAACTTACTTTTCTGATGTACCTGCAGCTTGCTTTCTGTAGTCACGGATGTGGGCTTTCTAAATGGCGATCTGTTCTTCTAAAACAAGCTTGTAAAAGCATGCACTGTTCATGAGAGAGTGGTCTGTATTAAAACTGCAGTCAGAGCCTTGGCTAGGCCATTTTTTTTAAACTGTCAGAGTAGTGCAGGTGTATGTGTTTGTTTTTTGTTTTTTTTTTCTTTCTTGGTTTGCTTTCTTATCAGCTTCAGGTGAACATTGACTTCCCCCCTCTTTGCTTTCTTCATGTCACCTGAAGAAAAAAAAACATTTGTGGTGTTCATGGTTACAGACTTTTTAAAGTTTGACACTATTAGATGTATTTATCGCAGAAATGTCACTGTTCAGGAGCTTCTAAAATAACACTGGGAGTAAAAAGGTTTATCAGCTAAGATGTTAGTATAGCTAATGGTGGAACTTTCTGATTCTTTTTGATGGATTTCATTTTTGTTGCTCAGATTCTGAACCTTACTGTTGGAATAATATTAGATGTGGGTCAACTAAAACTCACTAAACTTGTAGCAACCTGCTTTTTGGTTTATACCTGTAATTGACAGGATCATAGAATGGTTGGGTTGGAAAGGACTTATAAAGATTATCTAGTTGGAAAGCAATGCTGCGTTTTAGGATGGGAGTCTCTGCCTTAATTTATATGAAATGGGGGTGGCTTTTATATGACAGGCTGTAGAGGTGTTACTGTTTCTGGGTGAAGGTCTGTCTGGTGTCCTGGATATTACATAATATAAATGGTATTTGTATTTTGAGGACTGAGGGATTGGGAGATGAAAACAAGAGGAAGGGAAATAAAATTGTTGTTACTTCAGATGTAAGTTTCCTTTGTGTGAACTGTTGTGCATGTGGAATTGCTTGTAGGATGACTTACAGTAGGATAAGCTGAAGAAAATTGCAGTATGGTAAACCTGAGTTATTTTTTCTTTCTTTGCCACTAAGTGCATTATTATTTTTTTTTTTGTTGCTGTTAAAACTGGCTATTCTTGGTGCCAAAATATTAGAGTGGCTAGAAATACTTGTGACTTGTAGCCAAAGCCAATCAGTAGTTGGAGAGGGAAGTTTGCATATATGTGGCAATTACTCTAAAACTGCTTCAGTCATTGTTTTCTGCTATGACAGTGGTCTACACCAGATAAACATCTAGTATATATCTTGATCAAAATACGTAGTTAGGAAGTTGGCTCATTTTTGCTTTTGGTAAGAAGGTTGAATCTAAAGATCGTGCTGGCTGTACTTGCATGTTGGTATATAGCAAATGCAGGTTTAATTACGGAAACTAAACCTGCCTTAAAGCAACTGCAGCCAAGGTGAATGCAGTCCTGTGTCTCTTTAGTCCCTAGCTTCCCAGATGGCAAATTCAAATAAAGAATCTAACAAATGTAAATTTGTTTTAGTTTTTGATTTTCATACCCTCGAAAAAACACCAAGCCCTCAAAAAGTCCTGAAACACCACCCTACCTCCCAAAAAGTTGCCAGGAAAAAAGAGAAATTCCTGGTAAAATACCTTCTGTGTCTTGGCAATCATACGGCATGGTAGTGTGGCTTGTCCCATGCCAAGGTGCTTGTGAAGGTTCTATGTGTCTCACCCTGACAGTACGTGCAATCAGTGGTCTCACCAGGGAGCACCGAAGCTCCTGGGCTGTCATACCCCTTGGAGAAGTAATGCATCGGCCTGTGTTTGTTTTTTGATCATGCCTTCCCTGTACATCATGCATGAAACGTGAAGGGATGCCTGTTTTTAAAGTTTCTTACACTTGGATAGTAAATTTGTGTTCTGAGTTGCTTGTGACTTCATCAGACTGATCTAAATTTCCTTGAGAAAATATGAGAATTGGTTTCGTGCTGAGGAGCACTAGTGGGGCGCTAGTACTTTTTTGCAAAGGCAATGTAAAGTTCTGTGGGCAGGTAGTCAGTGTTGCTGATGCTTTTTTGGTTTTGTTTTTTCCAAGCTGAATTCTTTTGAGAAGGATTATTTCCATTTTCACTGGTGGGAGAATACATAATACAGAGTACTAATTTGATTAGTCTTTGTTTTAGTGTGTGTTAGTAGACAGAATGGAGACTGTTCTAAAAAGCTAAATTCCACTTTGCATAAGTACATCCACACTAAGCGAATAGATCAAACACTAATTAACTGTACCATTGGCTAATGACCACTGGAAGAGGAGAGAAATTAATGGGCAGAAGTGATGCGCTGCAGTTGAACTCCAGACCTGTCCCGGCTTGTCTTTTGGTTGGGAGCCTTTAATAGGAAGAAATGCTACTGATTTGGCAGACTGTTCTATAGAGTAACTGTTCTGATCACTGCATCTCCTGAAAGAGAAACCTTAACTCCAGCCTGGAAAAAGGAGAAATGAAAACTGATATTAGAACATGTGTTCCAGCTATAATCACACTTCTGGATTTTTAAATTGAGGCTAAAACCACAGTATCAATGCTTGTAGTTTTTGTGCTTTAGTATGAAATGAATGACTGAATGACTTTCAGTTAAGTTGTATCTAAGAAGCTTCTTGGTTGTATACATTAGCTGGGACATAAATATTTCACTTCTAGAATTTACTTTTCAAACTTCTGGTCACGCGTAAAGTAAGAAGGAAATTGAGTTACAAAACTTGAAGTAGCTCTGTACATTTAGCTGTACCACTGCTGAGAGCTTCTGGTAAAAGTCACCTTAAGTATCAGACAAAGGTTAATAAGGAAAAAAAAAATCCCTAAACTACCAAGCACAAAACTTATTTCTGCTAATAAACATATGGATCTAGCAAGTTCTCCTGCCCTCTTAAGGTATCTGTTCCTTTAGCAGAACCAAGCAGTTCAGAGCCGTGTTGCTCCTGTGCTTGTTTAAGTTACTGTTATTACTGTGGGATGTGAATGGGTGATGTTTTCAGCAGGCAAGCGTTGAAACTGATTGTTCAGCTAAAGGATGATCTTGCCGAAAGGGCTTTTTATATTTTGAACAAATTGCACAAATTGATTCCTTTTGTATACCTAAAGGAATATTGAAGCATATGGTGCATCCATAATTGAACTTGCCATGAAGTCTTTTTCAGTTTATCAGTTCACTCTGAATTGCTCATATGGTTGCAACTGTGATTAAAATTTTTCTCGATAAGGATTTTACAAAAGAAGAGAACAAATTTAGAATACTTACCTGGGAGAAAAAAGGTGTGGGTTTTTTTTTTGTGTGTGTGATGATGCTCTTGCCATAAAATCCAACTTTTGATATATTTTTAGGTGAAAAGCATTCTTTGGACTCGACCAGATATTAACTGTAACAGGAATGAAAATCTGAAGATTTTTGTGAATCTACAGCGATCTAAAGGAATTGATAAGCAGGGTAAGAATTCACTTTTCTTGCATAAACCTTACTTTTGTGTATATCTGGTTACCGTAATACAGAATGTGCCACTTTCTGCTATGTGAGTGGAAAGAACAAAGGAAATTATGAAGGGTAAAGACAGCAGTCAAATTCAGTCTTTCTCTATTCCAGCGTAAGGTGAAATATCATTGTTCTGAATATTTAAACCTGGAAAATGGTAGTGGCAGATACGGAGTGCTTTCCACAGAACAGTTATATGGTGGCAGAACACTCATCTTGTTGAGGAAAAGGAGGTGAAATTTTTGGCATCTGTTTATTTTGAATTCTACTATAATAAAGTGATGTGTCATGTTGGCTATGAAACCTGGACGAAGCAGAATGATTTTTTTTTTTAAACTGCTTTTAGTATATGGAGGTCATAACTATAACAGAGGAATAACTTCAGGAATTTGCTTAGAGTTTGAAATACCCTAAAATGCATTTCATTTGAATTTGAAAAGCTTTTTTTTTTTCCTTGTCAGATATTAGTTTTGCCTGATAATTTTTTGGCATGCAGTAGAAAGCTCACATTGTGAAGAAGCTTGAGCAGAAGTGGGCTGAGAGAAACCTCCCATTTCTTTTCAAGATCTATTCCACAGTGTATAGTTAAACCATATCTAGATTTTTCTGTGATACTTCTCATGACTTCTATAGCTTCATAGCTGCAGGTGATTCATTTTAACAGTTTCTGACCTTTTGTTCTTGCAGGCTCAAAAGTAGAATGACTTTTTAAAAAATAC
Source organism: Arenaria interpres (assembly GCA_013399435.1). Classification (NCBI taxonomy): domain Eukaryota; kingdom Metazoa; phylum Chordata; class Aves; order Charadriiformes; family Scolopacidae; genus Arenaria; species Arenaria interpres. The sequence goes on along the minus strand of VXAK01023844.1, from coordinate 724,802 downwards.
ATGGTAAGAATTTAAAAGGATCTTGGTGGACAGGAAGGAGCATCCTATGGCAAAATTGACTTAGTAATTTGACTTAGTACAGTGACTTTACGCTTTAAAGCTCTTTTATTTCTTCTGAAGATAATGTAATTCCTGCCATGCAACGCTAACAGGGACTTGGCTTAATTTTTCTTTTTAAACACGAAGAGTTTCTGTGCTTGACGTGATGGAGCAGGGGAAAGTAATATGCCAGTATGCAGGTGGATTCTTTTTTTCATGGTTCTTAAAAAAAGTCAGCTGAGGGAAGAGTAAAGGTGGTTTTAACATGCACTGTGATACCAATAAGCTAACAGTAGTTTAGGTCCTCTTTGCTCCTTGCAGATTAGAAAATTATTGAAAATATTTCTTTCCTTTGTGCCTCCTTTTGAGGAGTACTTAGCCTCTTCAATGTGTGAGTTCAATTATTCTTCCCTAAAATGGTTTATGCGTTGTCTTTAATGACATTTTGGGCTGGTTTTGATAGAAAGGTGTTTTGTGAATTTTCAAAGCTTTTTAGGTAATTGCTGCCTAATCTAAACTATATAGAGATATCCCTTGTTAATTTCTTGTGTGCCAAATGGCCCTTTTCTCTGAATGGTAGTGAGCCAATCTTATGTGCCTAAAGGAGCACCGCATGGTTAAGACAGAATATAGTTTTGGGTTTTTTATTTGAAAGCACCTAAGCACTTATAGGTGAAAGTGCCTAAGCACCTTATAAGCACCTAAGACTGAATTGTGCTCAAGTGCAGGTTTTGTAGGCCAGGATTTTACTCGCTCTCCTTTGCAGTTTTGATTTTGAGACTTCTCCCAAATTTGTTTGTTTGACGGCCTAGGGAAGGGACTCATAGTGTAATATACTTAGTGGTGAACTAGGGTGCCTTGTGAGTCAGAGCTACACCTGAAACTGCGTTATGAGTGACCTATTTCACCGGCGGTGACAGCTTACGGAGTCCTGGCTTTCTGCTCTCGACTGGGTTTTGCTTCTGGGTTTCCCTCCCGGGTACGTCACTGCCGCACAAGTCATCGAGTCACTTTGTTGTCTCGCTATCCTCCTCCACCTCGTACGTGCTCACACAATTGCGACAGCAGTGGAGAGGAAAGAAGCTGTACCAAAAGACTTGCTCATCAAACCACATCCTAAAAATAGTGTGGTAACTTTACGTGTTTCTGGCTCTTTACATGTTGCCCTCTCTGAAAGACCAGCAAAGCTAGTAAATGTATCTTTTTTTAAAAGCAGCTAATCAAACTGGAAAAGGAAGTTGCTTATCTGAAATTCTCAAAATTACTATAACTTTTATTTGTAAAACAAAAAGAACATAGGTTGTAAGAAATGGAACTTTCCGAGTGTAAGTGCAGCTGCTGTCTCATTCTGAGAGAATTCACAGGTACAGCAATTCTTCTCTACTTTGTTTGTTTTTATAACCTTCTGCAACAAGGATGTTAATTGAAGCTGCTGTGGGTCATTTCTGGATGCTAGAAACTGGGAAGAGACAAAGTCTCTTTCTTTACACAATACACAGTTGTTGGATGAGAATAACCTTGTGACATTTTAAGCTGTACTTGAAATCTATAGGTGACAGACTCCTTGGTTCCTCTCTCTCTTTTTTTTATTTTTTTTTTTTGCCTTCCCCCTTTTGGGGGTGTATCTTTCCTTTCATTTCTCAGTGCCATTTTGAGAGAGGGCAAAAAATCCCCCCACCTAAACAGTATCAGTGGTCTGAGGTATTTATGAATTTTCTGTGTGTTGCTGTAGTGAAACCTGCTGTTCTGCTTTTTTCTCTCCTCTTTCAAATCTGTATTACGAAGGCATAGGTGTCACTGCCAGCTCTGTGCATGGCAGATTGTTCCTGTGAATGCATTCCAACAGGTGTGTTGTTTTTGTTTTCATGGCATTTATTTTGCAATTTAGTATGAACATAATACTTTACATCTGTATTTCAGTCTAGTTCGAACAAGTTTAGCTCAAGTAGTGGTGGAGTTGTGGTTTTGATGGAATGACTGTTTGGCAAGCTTCGTCCGTAAACACTGTGGTGCTTTCAGCACATAATATTTTGGGGCAGCCATAGCACAATTGCATAATCTTAAATATGTGCTTTACAAATCAGAGGTGTTTGTAAGGATTGAAGCATATAAGGATGCAAGCCTTGAGCAGTTGAAAATTTGGTGCCTGAAAAGAATATAACTTCTTGTCAGTATCCCAGGCTGCATTTTAAAACCATTTTTTTTCCTTTTCATTACATGCATTGTTCAACCTAATATGAATTTTCTGATGATACAGGAATGTGTGGGATTTCTTCCAGGTTTTGTAGAGGTTCCTTAATATGAAGCATGTTCAATTTCAATTGGTAGTCTGTAGTTTCAAGTGGCTCATTTGTGACCCTTATGACATTCCACACTCCTCCCCTGCCCCAAATGGTGGCTAGAAAACTTTGATTTAATAATGTGAAAGTTCTGGTAGCATTCAGGAGATGATGAATAGCGTATGTACTGAAAAATGAGAGGACAACACTTCTTGTAATCTGAGAGACACTTAGATGCTTATTAAAACTATTTTACATGTATCAGGTTTGGGGATTGTTATATCTAAGCCTTAAATACTGCTAAAACTGTACCTAACAGCTCCCTCCCCCACTTTTTTTTTTTTAATGAGGGGAAAAAGATTTAAGAAATAGTATATTACGAACAGTTATTTTTACTGTGTTCTACTTGCTTCAGGGCTACTGGTACAGGAGATGACACATTTGGGGTGTTGTATTAAAAAGTGCCTGATCTTCAGTGGATTCACTTCTTGATTCAAACTATAATTCTGACCTTTATAATTGTGACCACAGGACAACATATATTGGGGAGAAGAAAATTACTTTCAAATCTCTTGTTAAACTCTGGTTATCTTAATGAGATTTCATCAATCTTTGTATATCATGGATAATTATTTCTTGTTTGTGGTCATGATTTTAGCTGTGTGTTTGTTTGGGTTTTTTTTTATACCCCTGAGGCCATAATTGTCCCTAATTTTTGTTTGTATGGAAGCCATGCTGTATCTGATTGTACCTTTCTTTAGTCCCCCTATTATCTTTTCGAACAACGTGAGTGACAAGCTGTAGTCAAGAACAACCATAGTAGTTTAATGTGGTGATGGTTTCTGTTTTGCTTTCCTTTCTAAAATATCTCAACTCTTTTCACTTGCCTTTTGATGGTCTAACACTGATGTTTTCAGTGAATTATGCATAGTGACTTCAAGTCTTAGTCTGAAGGGTTAACAACAAATATGAAGCCTGTTAATATTAGATTAATTTGAGGTTATTTATTGCTTCCTGTTGCATTTATTGCCAATAGATTTCATCTAGCACCTTATTTCACAATCAACCCGTCACTGTGCAACCCTTCTGTAGCTATCCACACTGACTTTCAGGCAAGATTATTCTGATTAATTCTGAATCTGAATCTCGAACTTGGCTTCCAAAGTTCACAGAAGTTTCTGTATCTGGCACTTTACTCCATGTTTATGAGCATAGATCCAAGTGTAGATCCTTGAGAAAGGGTATCAGTGCATAAGCCTCTTCCCTTCTTTTTTTTGCTCTCTTGGTCACCATTTAAAAAAAACAAACTTACTGCTTCTGCTTATCTCCCACTTTGTATTTGTTGATGGGTTATAATTTCCAGGTAGTTTGTCGTGCTGTCATCCTATCAGAATTTGGTTTCTTTAAGACCCTTCAGTGAGAGATCTTGTGTTCTTCTAAGCTTCCATGTATGTTCTAGAACTTTTCGGATGTATTACATTGAATAGTTTTTGTGTCCTTTAGCAAATCCTAAATGGTTGGACTTCTCTTCATGGAAATCGGAGTGCTGTACTATATACCTTTATTGTGAAGAAATGTTGATGATGTTTTCCTTTGAACAGGCCAGGGAAGCGAGATGAATAATAAAGAGTGGCTCTAGGAGAGCCAAAAGGCACACCTTGCAGTTGTGGCAATGGCATGAGATAACTCTGAATGCGTTTTAACCTGTTGCATTGTGCTGCCCTGAACCCAAGCTGCTGCATAGTAGAACTGGAAATGTTTGTAAGACACACGTTCCCTGCCAATTGTGAGGCAACCACACCCTGCCTTGTTTGCTACACTTAGGAAGGTGCATTTTTAATATATTGTAAACAGTTCCTCATGGCTGCCGCTTAATAAGAAGCTGACTTAATGAAGTTTCTGAAAGGAGCAAGTACTGTAAATCTCAGCTTTACTTAACAGGTTCTTTTGTTTGAACACTTTAAACTGTGGAATAAAATATGTGACTGCAATTAAGTTTAACTGTGTGTAGGTAGTGCTGGGACACAGCTGAGGCGGCTGGTTGTGCCTGTTCCCTGTGCTCAGGTGGTGGGGGAGTCTCCCAGGGTGAACTTTCCTCCTCGCCGGCTGGGGAAATCAGTATAATCAAATACTACACAGGTGTATTTAAGACCTCTCAGTAGCTGGCTGTTGGTCAGAGGTGTGCTGTGTTAGAGACGTGGCTAATATGTGTGTTTTGAGAGCCAGTATGGTAATGTGAAATATTCATTTGCACTGGATTTTGAGGATATCCAAGAAGCATTGTGTTACATTCAGATAGCAAGGGGAAGACACTCACAATAATTCTGGTCCTTTTGCCTTTAGAAGTCTTTCTCTGAGACTTCTAGATAACATAGAAAAAAAGAAATCTCTGTTGGCCGGGCTCTGGGGTTGTAAAATGCCAGATATAATACTTGTGAAGCAGTTCATGAATTAACTTGTTTCTGATAGTGTCTCAAGTGATATATGTTAATTCTAGAATGATATTCTAAAAAATCACTTAATAATCCTAATGTAATTAGTGTTTCATGGATGATAATGTTCTGTGTAAGTTTGTTTTGCTTTTGAGAATTAATTGCAAGTACAGTATAATGCTTTGTGATACTTCTGAGGTAAATCTGTTCTTTAGTAGTGCAGAAATAATTTACATGAATATAAGATAAACCAAACAAATCCTCCAAAGTTTCATGTTGGTATCCACAAAGAGAAAATCACCTTTTCTGACCTGTTCTTGGGTATGAAATTTTATGAATAACAAGGACACTTACGGCTTTTAGTTGTACCCAAAGAATGACTTATTTTTTTTGTCGTCAGTGGCTATGTTGCTTTCTACCACAACATCTAGTCTTTTATTTGTGCTTTTATAGTTAGAAAATAGCGCCTGATGGAGAAAACAGGTAAGTGGGGTTCTCTCAAATGTGCTCCCAAACATAATTATTGCTCAGTAATAGAATAAATAGGTCTTTGTAACATAATAATGCTTCTTCCGTTGTTCTATAGGTTCCCATGGTATTTCTTTTACCTTGAAATGAATTCTTGTATCCCAGATCATTGTTGCAGATAATCAGCAAGCACACATTTTTATTTTTGAAGTTCTTTGCTGCTTTAATGGGTCAGTCAAACTTTTCTTTAATAGCAGCTTGAGTGCTAGAACAAAATGGCAGTTTCCATAAAAATGTGCCAGCTCATAGAACTGCTGTGAAGTGACCAACTGTGGGTCTGTCTGAAGCCTGAAGAAGATAGGAAACTGTCTAACTGGACACGTTGTTAACCTGTGCACTCGAATGCTTCCAGTTTGCCTGCCTTATGTCTTGATTACTGCTTGTCCTTTACTACTTTTGACATTGCATAGGCAAGTGGGTCCTGGGACTCTGCTGTAGTTCAACACTAGTTCTAAGGATCTACCTCAGCTTTCATAGATTAGGTGGTCTGCAGGTAAATGATAAATCTACCTACAATACTTGAATATTTTAGTATTATGGAAGTGAGTGGAAAAAAAACTAAAAAAAAAAACAAACCTTGCAACCCCACCAAGCTTTTGCAGGTAAATTTCCATAATTAAATATTAGCTCTCTTGGACTTTTATTTTGAAATTGGTGCTTATAAGGTTCTTGTAAGATATTTATTGCCTCTGACTTTCTCTGCTGATACTGTTAGTGATGACAACTTGTGAATAGGGAGGTGACATGTAAAGGGTAGGCTAAGCATAGACTGCAAGGTGACAGTAAGGAACTGAAATAATCTGTGAATTACCTACTGTAAGGAATTGAAAATAATCTGTGAATTAACTGCTTCAGCCAGGAAGTTACCAGGAGGCAAAATCGTCCCTCCAAATTACCTGGCTGCAATTATTTGTTGAAACGGAGCAATTTTGGGTAATCTAGGAGAAAACAAAATCTAGGAAGTTAGCTGCTATGCCTGGATTTTGATTAAAGCCCTGCTGTCATTGATGAATATTTACTGTAGTTTTGTTTGCAAAAAACTCCCCACCTTCTCCTCTGCTATAAAGAGCAGTACTACTTTCTGCTTTTTCTTGTTAAACGTTGGGGGAGGAAGTAGAGAGTGTGATATGACTAACCTACATCAAAAATAATTAAAACCATAGTTGTATAGTGGTTCTTCACTGATAAAAGAATAACTGAAATTTATTTCTCTTTGTTGCCATTAGCTTAATGTAACTTAATTACATTTCCATTACACTTCTACAATAATCTGAGTTTTAAAACCAGAAGCAGTATTATCTCAGTATGCCATGTTACTGTGTGTAATGGGCTATAATAATAAAACAAATTTCTAATTTTGAAGCAATATTCAAGAAGACTTTTCTTGGTATTTGGAGTTTTGAGTGCCAAAGAAATTTTAGCAGGCTTTTTGTAGATGAGGAAGACATTAGCTTATTAGTTAATATTTTGAAATGAAATCTGGTAACTGAGGCATCCCCGATACATTCAGGAAAACAAATAAATATAGCATATGTACATTTTAATTGGGGATGAGGTGATGCCTCACTAGGTACGTGATCACGGCAGTTGACACTGTACGGTTTTTAGCATTGCAGTTGGCTCTGTGGGCTGCCTGGTGCAGAGCAGTGCATTTATTTAATGAATGGTTCTATTTCTGAACTTCCCTTGGCAAGTTGCAGTTGGCTAGTGAGGTTGAAAGATTTAGTATAAGGATTTCTATCTTCTAAAACTATGTATTTGAATTTTAGGGATAGCTTGTTAGATTCTGTAGTTGCAAAGCTGGTAAAACAAAACAGTGTTTCTTCGCAAAACATTTTTGAAGTAGTCTACTTGGGAAAAAATTATAAACACATAAAAATTGTAAAACTTGAAGCCTTCTAAGCACATATGACTCTTCATCTCCATTGATAGTCAGGAGGAAGTCTGTTTGATATTTCAAGGTCTCAGCTGTATACTGTACTAAGGCCTCCTGACTTCTTAAGCAGCATTGTGTTCTCAGTTTTCTGGAAATGTTTCATTATCAAATGGATTTAAAAGCAAAGCTTTGTTGCCATGACCAATTAATGTAGAATGGTGCTATACTGCCGAAGATTACTTCTCTTGGTATTTTTGTTCTACTCCATAACAAATTACATGCTGGTAATACGAATTCCTGTTTTAGACTTGTTTTGTTTTCAGGCTTTGCATTTCTGGGGTAGGTAAGTTTTTCTTTTATTTATTTGAAACTTTGAAATGTTTGTGACTTAGTGGCCTCACAAAAAGTTTTTCTTATTTCTGAGGGAGAAGTTTCAAACATACTTTTAATCTTGAGTATGCAAATAGTTGAATGATTTGTTATAGCAATTTCTGTTTACAGTTGTACACTTGTTGCTCTGATTAATGTCTGAACTTGTATTTGGCAAAATGTAAGTTATTTTATTGTTGCCTTTTATTAAAAATGGCTTGCTTTTTTAAAAAATACAACCCGTAAGCAGAAATCTGATTGCATAGAGTATTATGACCTCTTAAGGCCACTTGTTGACACAGCGTAATTGCATGCAAATACATGGATAGTTACACAAGGAAGTTCTAGGTGATGAGAATTCAATGTGGATGATGAGCAGAAGACTGTTTTAATGTATCATACAACCATGGAGACCATGTACATGTGCTTTGCATTTGTATCTACTCCCCTGGTTTATGACTGCCTGCCTTCTCTTTGTGGGAAACAGTCCTATATTTTGCATGATAATTTTTTTTACTTTGCAGTGTAGAATAGAGGTAGAAGATCTTTTGGAGCCAAATGGTTTGATCCAGGTTCAAATCGCTTATAGATGCATAAAAACCAGGTTCAATTTAAAATGGCAAAGTAGTAATGCAAAGCAAGGTGAGAACTTGGTTCACGCGCTAAACATTATTCCACAATTACCAGCTTCTACGTTATTAAAACCATGCATATTATTTTAAGCATACATAACTGTGTATTGTATATGCATATTTCAGAGCGCCTGTGTCTTCATACTTAAAAGAGTTGCTGCATACTGCACCTATAAAGGTTATTTACTGTCATGTTTGATTAATGAGTCTATTTCATCAAACAAGTCCATTAGGTCCTGAAACTAGTATGTGCTTCTAGAAATCTGAGTAGCAAAGTCCACCCAATAGCTTGAGCTATGAATTCAGCTTGCAGCTGCATGGAAGTACTGGATTTCAGGGAATCAGGTTTTGAGGCATTGAGAAATAGAAGACAGTGTGTCTCTTACTATGTTTCATTTAATGGTCCTATCAGAAGTATGTTACTCTGCAAAAGATGAGCTGAGCTGAAAAATGTTTATCACTTACTATGCATTTGTAAGGGAAAAAAATTAATGCACAGACCTCCGGTGCTGCTGCTGTTCTCCTTTTTATGAACCAGTCTTTCTTTCTTCTCAAGATACAATTTCTCATCTGTTTCCAATGTCAAAGGATAGACAAAGAGCTTTGAAAGCAATAATTACTTAAAGGCATGTGAGAGAGAAATATCTTGCATTGGAATCTTCAGTCTATTTTTGTTCATGCTCTCCATGAGTGGTTTTTGTATTTTCTCCATTCTTTGGTGGTTTTTTTGTAGTTAAAAATAAAGTGTGGGGGGACACAAACTCTGTAGGTCTTTTTTTTTTTTTTTCTTTTGAGTTACAAGGCCTTTGAGGACTTTATTACTCATCAAGAGAAATGAATTTTCAGAGTATGGGTTCTGATGCTCGCGTGTATTTTATATACTAAGCTTCACTTTTGGGTACTATTTTACTGGCATCGGTCACCATGTAGCACAGAACTGCTTTGTGAAGAGCACTGACATCTTTGTAGCCTGCCAAAAAGCGTATGTGGGCTGGCGGCATGAATGCCATCCTTTGGATGAAATTTTTTGATTCTGGGATTAAGCCGCAAAAAGTGGAAGGAAAGAACAACAGTACTGCATCTGTTACTTTAAAAAAATATATTAAATAAGTTAGTCTTTCAGTATAGAAATGCTGAAAAACAAAAAACAGCAGTTGCTTGATGTTTGCTGTTACATTTTGAAATTTGTGGTTGATTTCTTTCAAAAATAAAACAAGATTGGGCATTTCAGTTGTGCTGAGTAAGCAGGAAATTTCAAAATATTATCTAGTTCTAATAAGTTCTTTGGCTGCTGTCTTTAAGTAGAATTTTAGTTATTAGATGTTTTGCAATTCAGCATTTGGTTTGCTGCCTCAAGAGGGAATAATACTGAAGTCGTCGTGTTTTGTGGTAGCTGTATAAGACACAGTTTGTGAGCACGAAAGATGGGGTGAAGGGTAAATCGTGTAGATTATTTCAAGAATGCAATGGGATTTGAAATGTCGGAGAATATAATGTATTCATTAAATATCCCATTTCCTACTACATAGTTTTCTAATACAGGTTCTGATTTCCCTCGTGGAAATGCATTGTTCTGAAACAATGAGCAAAAAAGTAATTTAGCTGAAATTTGGTGAAGAGTCCTAAAATTAAGTTTAATAGCTGTGTTGAAAATGAGATCTGATCTTTGTGGTAGGTTGGAGAACTGATTCCAGACCTCCTCTAAACGTGCATCGGGTTCAAAAGGCAACTCTTACAGTGCATGCACTTGGAGAATGTTCTGTGTAGTTTTGGTTTTAGCCAAAGGTAAAACAGGATTCTGTGTGTGAGGTGATGCTTCATGATGGAGGCAACCTAAAGTTGCACTGCTGCTATGTAATTTCTTTTTGCTGAAGCATTCTACTTATCTTTGTTGCAATACTCAGAATAGATTGGTGCATAGACAGCAAAACACATCAGCTCATGGATCTGCACAGACTTTCTTTTTTTTTTTTTGATTTTTTGTTTTCACTTTTCACCCAGAGCAGCAAAGCGATGCAACTCACTGCTCACCACGTACTAGTGTGGACGCAAGGGAGGGTTGAGATTATGTGGCTGAGACACAGCATCTTCTACCAACCAGTGCAGTGTTGGATGGTCATAATGCAGGTGTGAACGTTCGGTATTTTAGAGCTTATGGTGTCCTAGAAATTTGCTTTTGTGTATCTTCTTGATATAATGAAATAACCTAGCTATATAAAAATTCAGCCTAATTAGTTTAACTGCGTTGTGAAATCTTTTTAAAAAAGCTTCCATATTCTGAATAGATCTTTTCCTTCCTTCCTTTTTCTTCTTTATAAAAACAATCTGAGCTATTTTCTGCAGTTTTGTTGCATCAACTTCCTTTCTGTATCTCATCATTATTTCCAGAAAGCAGAGAATTATGATAGGTTGGTGGGGTTTTTTGATTTTTAAAAAAAAATCACAAGGCAAGAAAATGCTGTATTGGCTGAGAGGACCTGTGCAATTAAATTAAAAAAGTAAGAAGTTCTGTTTTTCATTTTAAGCTAGTGATAAGCACAGCATATCAACCGGAAAAGAGATCTATTATTTTGTGCTGATTACAGTGTATTTTTGGGGGAATGTATTCAAGTAAAAGTTATGTAATAGAATTGTATCAAAATCATAATTGCTTTTGAAAGGCACACAGCATTTTCTGAATTTTTAATTCATTATTTTCTTTATATTAATGTTTAGTATTTTGGTTTGCTTGCTATAACTCCATAAAGGATTACTGTATTGCGTCTTCAGTAAACACTAAAAGTTGCTTTTTATAAAATGCATTGTGTAACTTGTTTGTTCCTTGGCTTCCTTATGGAAAGGATGTCCTGTATTTGTTTACTTTTGCGGATTGCCATACTTTCTCATCAATTTTTTGAATGCCATTCCATTTAATATTCTCCACGTCCACTTTGATGATAGTGAGTTATCTGACTGTTCCTTATTACAGATGGTTTGAAATGAGATCTAGGCTAAAACTAGAAGCAAGCATGAAGTTAGCATATATTTCTGAAATGAGCAGTGTGTTAGACAAGCGTGTGTGTGTATGTTTAGAATGGGCGTGCATCAGCTGCGGAAAGAAAGGTGTAAAGCAGACAAAAAGTCACAGCATGTAGGTGTTGTCAAGGGAAGGAAGGTCTTGCATAGAGCCGCTCTGTGACCCGGACAAGGAGGCGGCGACTGTTGGAGTAATCTTGGGTGTGCATCCTCCTCCTTCCCTGTTTGTACTTTAAAAAAACAAAAAAAGTGATGGAGCTTTTCAGTTAGAGCTTCTTTTAAGCACCAAGTATTCTCGTTTGGAAGGTAAGAATGGCAGAATGTCCCCAGGTTTCTGTTGGTTTCTCTATTCCTTGCTTCCAAGTGGGTGGTTATCAGGAAATCTTGCAGTTCTGTGTCTGGTAGAGATAAGAGTAACTCATGACTGCTGGGAAACAGTTTAAGTCACTTACATGAAATTTAACTTGGATTCTGCTTTAGAAAAAATGGCCATATGCTGAAAAATGTCAAAAAATGTTCATAGAAATGAGTAATTATGAAGTAAAACTTGACTTAGTCTCCCTTAACATTCATATTCATTTAAGAAATATCGAATTACTTTTTCTAAAATAAATAGCTAAAGTTTGTTTGTCCAGCCCTTCAGATAATGAAATCTTATGATTGATACAGAGTAGCACATTATACTAGAAATAGAAAAGATAGGGATGATTTCTAAATGAACATGCTAAAAATAATTTCCCAGAGTGTAGACATGAGTGCTACTGTGAAGACGATGCAGATGCTCATATGCTTATAATTGGATTATTGTACATGATGTATTCTTACCCTATTTAAAAAAAATGGCAATGAAATGTGCTCAGTCACTGGTGTTGAACGCACTGTTGCATTAGGAATTCACAGTTTTGTCTCTCAGTTTAGGAGGATCTAGGGCTTCAGTTTGTCATGAATCGAAAAAGACTAAAGTGACTATTGGATGGTGTGGGACAGACGGGACTATAGTCAGGGTTGTCTGGCCTCTGTCTTGGTGTGGAAGGGCACCAGCTGCTTTTTTGTAGTATTATTATTATTTTTCTTTTCCCCACAGTATTTATAACAGACAGTTTGCTGTCAGAGCTACTGCCTATTTTGGAACTGGAGGCAAGAGATTTGCCTTTGGGTAATAGCTCACTTGTAATTGAAAGTTTGTATTTTCTACAGGTATTGTGAGACTCTACCTGAGAAATAGATAAGGAGCAGAGAGGAGTGAAGCGAGATGCTGGTGTTCATAAACATTTCTTGTTTCCTTGGGTTCCTCACGTCTTATGTTTTAACCGCATTTTGATTTTTTTATAAAAAGTATTTCTAAACTTTCAGTTGGCATATTGTGTCTTCTGCTGCAATGCTAGCTGTTTAATAATGGCTTGGACTATAGTTTAATGAATGTTGAAGATCTTATTATGCCTTTTTGAAGTTTTATTAATTTTTTTCACCTTCTGTGTCAGGTCACCGTAAAGAAAAGGGTGTTGCCTTTTAATTTTAAGTTTAATATCAGGTAAATTACATTTAGGCATGTGGTTCTTTTTAAGGTATAAAACATTATAGAATGGGGAAAAGGAGAGTTTGTCTATACAAAGCTTTTATTAGAGACTGCTTACTGCCTGTCTTGAGAAAATTTTATGAAGGCAGGAGAGATGATGTGAAGTGGTTTAAAGTGTTGGGTACTTTCATTAGTGTTACCCTACAATTCCTCATCTTAGACCTTTGTGCAGATGAGAAAAATGTTTATGCCTGTTGGTGCATGTCATTGCAGTATGGCTTCTCCCATTCTCGGAGAAAAACACCATACTGATACAAACCAAAGGTGTCTTCGAAAAAGGCACTGTGCTTATCCCACCACTAAATAGTTCCCCCTCTCCATCTTCCCGGTTTCAGCCTCAGGGACTGTGCGAGTGCGGTCTGTCCAAGGTAGGCTGGCTTGGCCCTTTGCCCAACCTGCCTGGCTCATTTTGCCCTCAGTAAGTTTGGTCACACTCCTGGCGTCCTTGGCTGTAAGCAAGTGGTTTGGGAATATTAATATCTCCAGCTAAACTGACCCGCTTACAAAGCAAGTTTGCCTGGGACCTGGGTTTGCACAGTGAGGTTTGGTTATGTTTTTCCTTTCCTTTTCTGCCTTGAGTAGGTTCTCCTTCCGATGCTTGCTCTGTAAGGTACAGCATGACAACAAAAGTTGCTTTTGTCTAAGCATGTCTTTTTTTCTAACATGTCTAAGGAAGACGGCAAAGTGCCTTGTTTTCAAAATACAGTCTTCATCTTCTGCTGTTTTCATGTAGATGATGATCCCAAATATTTATTTTATGTAGTGTTAATTGATTAATATTAGTATGGTTCCTAGAATGGTTTGGGTTGGAAGGGACCTTTGAAGGTCCCAAACATTCATCACGATATTGCTGAAATGGACCCTGGGTGTATGTTTGTTGTCCAGGCACATCTTCATTGTGGTGTGCTTTCAAAGAGAGGAAGGGTCCGAAAGCTTACCGTGAATCTGATGTCCTTTGTGTCATGTTCGGTTCCTACAAATCTTAATGTGCATTGCTCGGCTCAGAGCTTGTTTTGCCAGTCTGGTTTTTAGAAGCACTATTGTTCAGATGTAATTAGAACGCTTTTTGTAATATGATTTGGTCCTAATACAAAGAAAACCCTGCAGCTTATTTGAAGAACGGTTTCTCTGCTGTTAGAATGATGAGTTTTAAAGTGTATGCTTAAATGTATATAGTGTTTTTAGAGCTCTCTGAAGAAGACCAGAAAGAACACCCAGGTGAGATCCAGGCAGCACAGCAGTGAGGAAGGGATAACACAGGTTCTGGTTGAGACATGGCATTGTCTTGGATCAGGTCCCTGTCTGGGAGTCGTCTTTGTTTGGAAAGATGGAAAACTACTATTTCTTTTATAGGGCCTAACTAGATGTTTGTGAAAAGCTTTGAGAAGCTTTTGATTAACAACTGTATGTAATATGTGATTATATCACACAGAATAATAGAGGGTAGGAGGAGAAAAATTGGCCATGTAATTCTTGCAGCATTGTGAAAACTTAAGGCTTTGTTCTTTTTCAAATGCGTTTAAACATCATTTCTTCTGCTGCTTCCCCCTAATCTTTAGCTCCTCCAAATCAATAACAAAACAAGAGAGAAGCGTATCTACCTTTTTTAAAAGGAGGAAGAGCCGTATGTATGCAGTTTTGGCTAGTTGTTTTTTGTTTTTTAATATTTAAACATTTTTTGCTGTATTCTGCTATATACCAGCTACAAATGTTGGTAAAAGCAACTCAGTCCATGAAAACCTGCTGCTTCCTTGCCCCCTCACTGCTTTTTTTTTAAAGATACCAGTAACTGGTGAAATTGCTTGTTAGCAGGATTTTCAGTACTAGTTGCTTGACTTCATACAACTGTAGAGCAGCACTCTACCCCTCTATGTTTAAAATTGAGTGGATATTGCTTTTAGTCACTTTTCCTTTTAACCATACACCCAGCTTTTTTTTGCAACAAAAGAGGAGTTCCTAAGCTGGTTCATCTGAGGAGGTGACCCTGGCAACTGTGGATGACAGAATCTGCCCTGGGATTTGGTAGGAAATTTCTTGGTGGTGTGGTGGAAAGATTTGCTTGGGAGGGTCAAGGACACTGCACTGCAGAGGCTGGCCATCAGAGAAGTGAAGGTGGCTGGTCTGCCATCCGTCACATGCCATGGGGCAGTGAAGTGTATTTGTTAAATGTGCCATCTGTAACAGTACAAGGTCGAATACTTCTTGAAGAAGAGCAGCCCTGAGGAGGAAAGCAGCCCTGAGGAAAGGGACTTGGGGGTGCTGGTGGACGAGAAGCTGGACATGAGCAGGCAGTGCGCAGTTGCAGCCCAGAAGGCCAATCGCATCCTGGGCTGCATCAAAAGATGCATTGCTAGCAGGTCCAGAGAGGTAATTCTTCCACTTTACTCTGCTTTGGTGAGACCTCACCTGGAGTATTGTGTGCAGGTCTGGAGCCCTCAATATAAGAGGGACATGGACCTGATGGAGCGGGTCCAGAGGAGGGCCACGAGGGTGATCGGGGGGTTGGAGCACCTCTGCTATGAGGACGGGCTGAGGGAGCTGGGGCTGTTCAGCCTGAAGAAGAGGAGGCTCCGGGGAGACCTAATAGCGGCCT
>VXAK01023844.1:630748-709382 GCA_013399435.1 Arenaria interpres | reverse complement strand
GTCCCTGCTGACTGCGGGGAGGTAGGACTAGCTGGCCTTTGGAGGTCCCTTCCGGCCTGGACAATTCTATGATTCTATGATGATAAGAACCTGTGTTCTGATTTGGTTTTTTGGTATTTAAAAAAAAAAAAAAAATGGGAACCCAGGAGGTGCAAAAAACATGCTGGAGGCAGAAGGCAGTGGGAGAAGTTAGAAACTTAACTACCGAGGTGCTGACCATGGAGTACTTCCCTCAGCAAGCCTTTGGCAAGAGAAATAATGTGTGGTTTATCAGCTGAATGCAGGTGGTTAGCAAGAACTTAATGTGCATGCTAGCATTTTTTGTCAGTAGTAATGCTGGAATATAATGAAAAACCAATAATGGAGAATCATTGCTTTTATGGGAGCTTACCTGTGGGAGGCTTGTGACAAACAGGAGACTTTCCTCTTCAGAAGTTTTGTCATTGGTTTAGTTTGAGAGAAGGAACAGGTTGCTTTGGTAGAAACATTAACTTACTCCCCAAAGGTCTTGCTTTTAATCTTTTTAAATCCTTAGTTTTTGCCACAGAACAATACATTCTTGCTTTCTTCAAGAAATTTGCCTGTGTGTTTTTGAGAAACACACAGCCATATTACTTTTTATACTGTATTTAAACAATGTCTTTGTAGTGGGTGAAGAAATTAAGCAACTCAAGTATATGAACCTCTTGGGGAAAAAAAAAAGATAAAAACTGATCACAAAACTAAACCCTTCACCTTCTTCCTTAGCACATCAAAATTTTCTTTGTCTGAAGTGAAACACATTTTGGGTTAGCTGCTAAATATTCAGCTCCGTTATAGTGGCACAGTTTCACAGGGGGGTTGGGGTAAGGGTAGAAATCCTGTAATCTAAACATGTATTGTGGTTGAAGTGGAGGCCAGCAGGCAGTTTGAAATGTTATTTTGGCCACGTGATTTAGTTCAGACTAGATTACAGCATTAGATTTATGTACATGTATGAAAATGTTTCATTGGCATTTTAGGCATGTCTGCTCTCTTTCTTCAGAGCACTTAAAATTGTTAAAAATTAATTTAGCATGCAAGAGACACCATTTGTCTGGAAGAGATGCCATTGCATTTTTTTCAGAAGATAAGATTCCATTATGTTTTATGTATCTGGCAATACTTCTGCAGGCCTTTATTGTATGAAAAAGATGTAGGACATCTTTCTGCTTGTTTGGTGTATATAAATACGCCAAACACATACACATAGAATGGGGAATAAACATTCTTAACAAGAAGAAACAAGAATTTTCAATTAACTGCAAAAAATTAAATGGGAAGTGCAACAAAAAGGAGGAGAGTATGAAGAAAGTCATGGTAAAGTAGGCCGTAAAGATACGGCTTGAACTGTTGTAAAAAAGGCTCTATGTTCATAATCTCTTTCTTTTGTGTTGTCACAACAGGACAACAGCAGCAACAGGGTTTTTTGTCTTGAATTAACCCCAGATCTTCCTTAAAATATGTCCAGAGTGCCAAGACCAGAGTGTTTCTGCTATGCTAACATTCTTATTGTCTGCATGGTTAACAGGTTAAGAGAGGGTTATAGATTTCTTTCAGGTGGAGGGGAAAAAGGATTCCAGGGTAGATTCACATTTTAATCCATTTATAATGTATTTGTTGCAGTAGGGCATGGACTGCTTTTTCTTAACAATCAGTACATTCAGCGTGATGGGCTCAGTCTACTCCTGGTGAAATTGAAAAGCAGAGTGCTCTGTTATGAAAATGTATAGGTTTTCTGTAGTTAAATCTTGGTCAGTGGCAGGACAATGTTTACAGTAATTACCGAAAACAAAAGGCATATTCATTCTTGATGAAAGATTTGGCTGATATGTTAGAACTGTTGTATAAAGAGACCAACAGTAATTACCAACTCATATTTCAAGACATTGTACAATTGTCAGTGGTGCCAAAGTTCAGAGCCTGATGGCAAGAGACAATTAGAAGTTTATCACTTACCATTTCATTGGGTTAGCTTTCTACTTTCATCCCGGCCCTTGCTGTTTTTTGAAACTATAACAGTAATAAAATATGTGAAATTAAAGTACTTTATCAACCTGTTCATTTACTTTGTAATTCTTGACTTCCTTGTTTTATGTTTTTTCTTTTCCTTTTCTGGGAAACAAAACCAAAAAGTTTTCATATAGGCTTTATTTAGTTAACTAACAGAGATAGTTCTGTAATTTAAGTGTTGGATTTCATCAATTAACAGAGTCAATATTGCTTAAGTCTGGCTGACGTTAGCATAACAAAACAATTGGGTACACCACTAAAAACAAAGGAGTTGCAATTATTTTCAGATGGGATATGTCCAGGTTAAGCAGAAGTAAGACAACGGACAGAAAACATAATATCATATGGAAATTATTCACAGTCTTGGCAACTTTAAGGTAAAATGTGCTTTGGAATATTTGCACTTTTCTCCTTTTGTGAAGTTCACCATAAAGCAACACATTTGATAAAGTGGTAGGAGAGAAAATGAACTCCGTGTGCATCCACTGTGTGATAAAAGACCACGAACTTCAGTTTGCGCAGTAGTGCTGTCTGGAGGCAACACTATACAGCCAGGGAACAAACCCAGTCAGATGCAACAGAAGTTTTAAGACTTCTTGTGCAAAAGTCATAAGGCTTTAAAACTGAATTGTTTACACTGAAAGGCATGCTTCCTTGTAAACTTGAGCAGTTTCATAGGCCAGAATTCATGTGTACCAAATAATGCCAAACAAGCTTTTTAATAAAATGTTTGATAATGTTTAAAAATGGAATGTTAACAGGGGAAGATTAGCTTTCCCCCATGAGCAATGTGGGTAATACTCATACAATTTTAATGTGCCAATTTTCCTTATCTTTTTAGAAATTTTCTTGGGCCCACTTGGAAAATTCATTACTTCTTTTTATTTTGTGTAGTCTTTTGCTTTTGCCATTTTTTTTCCAATTGAAAGGTAATATTAATATTGTCATCATTTGAAAAATGAACCTCTTTTTATTAAACTCCAAGCCTCGAGCCCTAGTTGGTTGAAGTTACTGTCAGAAGAAGAGCCTGAGACCCAGCAGGGTCTGGGAAACATTGTGTCCTCTGAAATGAAACTCAGGAACTTTCTGATTTTAAAAATGACCTATCAAAAAAAAACCCACCTGTGAAATTTGGGCTTGTGCCGTTTTAACTTTCTGCTTTGAAAACCATTGCTGCTTACTTTTTTGTAAAGCCTTTTTTCAGCCCCGTGTCTGTGAGCGTTGTATGTGTTGGTTCCCTTCTTTAGGGATTATGTGCTTTGTGGAGCTTTTACTTGTAAGTGATATCAGGGAGGCATATATATATATATATATATATAATCTGTAAGTAACAAATCCCATTATGAGAGAGTTGGAAAACCCTTCCATAACTACTTCTGTAGTACCTCCTCTTTCCCTGTTCTTCCCGTCGCAGGGTGTCAGCCTGTGTCGGAGCTGATGCTGTGGAGGTCAGGTAAGCCAGGAGAGAGGTAGCCCAGAAGGACGAGGTGTGGAGGGGAAATAAGCTGTCAGGTTACAGCTTGTGGTGATAGCAAACTCTTAGCTCATGTGGCTTGAGTTAATGTGATTTCATCCATTTAGGGCCGTGTGTGTGGATTTAACTGATGATATTTCGTGCAGATTGATGTTGTTGTGGGTGTTTTTTTTAATGTCTTCTNATTCATTACTTCTTTTTATTTTGTGTAGTCTTTTGCTTTTGCCATTTTTTTTCCAATTGAAAGGTAATATTAATATTGTCACCTTTTGAAAAATGAACCTCTTTTTATTAAACTCCAAGCCTCGAGCCCTAGTTGGTTGAAGTTACTGTCAGAAGAAGAGCCTGAGACCCAGCAGGGTCTGGGAAACATTGTGTCCTCTGAAATGAAACTCAGGAACTTTCTGATTTTAAAAATGACCTATCGAAAAAAAAACCCACCTGTGAAATTTGGGCTTGTGCCGTTTTAACTTTCTGCTTTTGAAAACCATTGCTGCTTACTTTTTTGTAAAGCCTTTTTTCAGCCCCGTGTCTGTGAGCGTTGTATGTGTTGGTTCCCTTCTTTAGGGATTATGTGCTTTGTGGAGCTTTTACTTGTAAGTGATATCAGGGAGGCATATAATATATATATATATATAATCTGTAAGTAACAAATCCCATTATGAGAGAGTTGGAAAACCCTTCCATAACTACTTCTGTAGTACCTCCTCTTTCCCTGTTCTTCCCGTCGCAGGGTGTCAGCCTGTGTCGGAGCTGATGCTGTGGAGGTCAGGTAAGCCAGGAGAGAGGTAGCCCAGAAGGACGAGGTGTGGAGGGGAAATAAGCTGTCAGGTTACAGCTTGTGGTGATAGCAAACTCTTAGCTCATGTGGCTTGAGTTAATGTGATTTCATCCATTTAGGGCCGTGTGTGTGGATTTAACTGATGATATTTCGTGCAGATTGATGTTGTTGTGGGTGTTTTTTTTAATGTCTTCTCCAAGAGAGGGTGGTAGAAATGTGAACTGAAGCCATTGCGAGGGGAGGGAATCACAGTTCTCTGTCATGATGGGAGCTTGAAAACTCAGGGATCTGGTGTTATCTTTATGTGCTGTCACAAATACCTGAATATTGGTAAATCTTGCTATTTTATTCAAGAAAACGCCACCTACCTTGATGGCACTAGGGCCAGCAGAGTATTTTGTGTGACTCTGACATGGTGTGGGAAAACTGCGCTGCAGCAGTATAACAGTTAAACTACTTCACTAGTCCTTTGCCTGTTGTTTCATGCACTATCACTTGGCCAAATAACTGCTACCTGGGCTTTATTTTTATGTCTTATTTGCTAAGCAATAGAGCCTTACAGAGGAGGGTCGTGTAGGAGATGGCAGCAGGGAGGGGAAGTCTTTGTGGAGGTGAAAAAAAAAAAAAATTTAAAAGTTCAAACAAACACTTTTTTTTTAAAGTGTAGACTAATCTGTTATTTTCCCAGAGAGTAACTTGTCTTTCTCTAGTTAAATTCAGTTAGCCAACAGTGTTTATGGGAATAAGATGAAAACAATATGAAAGTTATATAGCTCTTTTTAAAGGTTATGCTCTGATGCTCATTTTAAGCTGTTGAAGCATGTAGTCCTTTTTAATTATTATTTTTTGAGCCTCTTAAAAATACACTCTTCCACTTCTGTCAAAGTTTGTATGTAAACAGTCCCCGTGTGGAGTAAAAAGCCTGAAAGATAAATAGGACAGCTGCTACTTACAGCAGAAGGGGAAAAAATGTGCTTTATAATTCTTGCATACATGTAAAAATTGGTTCACTGGGATTTTTCACTAATTAATTTTGTAAAGTGGTTTGGCCCTTGGGATAATTTTAGGGGGTTGTAAATACTCAGAATATTGGAGTTGAAAGAGCATTTTTCATGTGTTTGCAGAACTAATTCATTAAATGTTCTCCTGACAGTTAATTTTTCACATCGTGAATGGTGGTCATAATCAATATCCTGCCTTTCACAGCTACTCTGCTCTACCCTTTTTGGGGAAAAAGCTCCCCACACTTGAGTTGGAATAATAGAATTGAAATGAGGCAGCTTTGAGAAATTTGTATACCAGTTGTTGGGAAAGAATTTTTTTTTTCTTTTTTGCCTAAGAAAAAACAATACAGTTCTGTTAATTGGATGATGAAAGAACAGCTTTCTTGTTTCTTTAAAAAAAGGCTGAATTTTTGAATATTGGAACAGAGTTTGATTAGAACATCTGTTATAATTGATTAAAGGTGAGAGATTTGCATATAAAAAAAACCTGAGCAACATCTGTTTTGCTAGGGAGTTTAGGAGGAGTCTCTGGTGCTCCACTGTGGTGCCTCCCAACAACAAAGCAGAATCATCTGAACATTTTCTGTATTTCTTGTTCCCGTTCTTTTTCAAGTTACATATGTAGACAGAGATGCTGTCACTTCAGAGGACTGTTGGATGTATTGAATGTGGTGCAGTCCTGCTGCATCTTTTCTTTTCAGGGGAAATGTTATCTTTGAAGAAGTTCCCCTTCGGGCAGCATGAGAAGTTGCATGGCATTTGATCTCATGGTGCCCCTGGACTGATATTCCTGTCTCTCTCCCCGCCCTCCCCTTCGATTAACTTTAGATGTAGCCAGGAGACATTAAGAACTTGAATGTTCTGCCTGAGTGTTAGCAGCAATATTTGTCGGTATTTATCCAGGGGTCGTCCTCAAAGGGAAAATGAAGTCACCGACTGCCGCTGGTACGGATGGGAATTGGGCTGTGAGCTGGAGCTGCAGGGATGCTTAACAGCCGGGGCAGAGGATGGCACTGTCCTGCAGCATGGTCCCTTCAGGCAGTGGTGCTTGAGGAGCTCCAGGTCACAGTGAGGTGAGGTAGCTCTCGGGGATGCCTTGAGTTAGCCCCGAGTAACTTACTTTGGAGCACCACTCCTGGTGTGATTACAAAGCTGGCCTGTTTTGATTTTTACCATCATCAAGCAAGGATGTGTGTAGTAGTTTGGCTTAGGTTGATGCCAAACACTTCTGAACGTTGCTGGAGTGGAGGGGGCTTAAAAACCAGAGGCTGTGAATTTAGTCATCTAGAGCAGATTTTCTTCACCAGTGGGTAAGGTCTTTTTAAAGTCACTTCCAGAAAATGCTTTTGCCTGCTTGTGTTGCTGTGTCTGAGTCTTTCCTGGATCTAGGTGTGTGTTACTAGGGAGACGATGAATTCCTGTGCCCTGACTGCAACAGCTTAAACCAACTGAAATGCAGGGATTTGCGTGCTGCATAATTAAATGATAACTTCACAGAATCTATGCAGATCAGATAGAAACAAGCAATCCAAACAAGGCATTGCACAATAGAAAATGAACTTCTACGTCCTTAACTATATAGCATCTTTCCCTCTGGCGGAGACAACACAGTTTCAGTATTAATTGCCTAATGCTCGCAGTTCGACAAGTAGTTTAGGTAATTATCTCAGGAACTGGCTTTGTTTTTGCTGCACCTAGTACAAAGTAGGCCCTATTGATTTAATTTGTTATGCACTATGCTAATAGAAGTATTTAATAGTGTTTAATTCTTATTATGTGTACTTTAAAATCACAATCATGGAGAATTTTTATTCCCCTTGAGAAACATTTTGATACTCTTATTCCAGAAATCTGTCCAGAAGTACTGTGTTTCACAATAAAATTGAACACCTCTATTCTACACCCTGTATTTCATGTAGCTGCTGTTCCTAAGCATGATGTTCACATTCCTCAATTGCTCTGTGACTGTTCAGTTATAACTTTTACCCTTTACTGTCTAAATTATCTTGAGGGTGGTGGGGTTTTTTATGGGAATCTGCATGGCATGACAAAGCATTAATTTCCCATCTGACTGGCTGAAGGCAAACTGCCTTTGGAGAGTCAGGTGGCATAACTTGTTATGTGAGATTTTGTAGCTCACTGGAAGCCAGAATCGTGATGTGCTGTATTTATGCATGCACACATCCTTCTGTTGGTGTTGGCCATTGTGATTATATAGCGCATTTCTTGGGTTTCACCGACACATCGAGGGGGAGTTGGGGCACTTCGTTGTGGTTGGATGGATTTGAGTGATAGCCAAGCCTCTCTCAGGGAGAGACCCGCAAGCTGAGCTGCTCAAAGTTGAAAACAAATCTTTCCTCTCACTTCTGAACTGACATCTGAAAGAAATAGGATTAGCTGGAGCGTCAGCCCTGTTTCATGGATTTTTAAAAATAGAATGAAGGAAGGAAATCCCTCCTTGAACCAAAAGCTACATAAAAGGATTCTTCTCACATAGCACGTATTCCTTGCTCTTTTTATTATCTGCTTTAATGGTCAAGGTGAAGATAGAAATTCTGAATGAAATGGCCATTTGATGTATTTTTCTCTCATACCTGTGGGAAGAAGAGTTTATACAGTAAAATTAACTTCCCTTTTTACAAATAAGAGATTGATTGGTTTCACTAATTCATTTAAAATCGAAAAATAACTATATATTTTTGAAAAGAGGAACCAGTTGTATTGATTTGATGCTCAAAGAAGTGATAGCAACCTGTCTAGCTTCCAGAGGTATGTAAATGTGACCATGTCAACTGTAACTGCCAAGAGATATTCCAAGAGAAAGGAAGCTGTTAAGCTGGAGAACAATATTTAATTTGGCAGTAATTTTTTTGTTCGTATTTCTAGGGAGCTATTAGCAAACATTATGGGGGGAAAAAGGCTATAGTCCAGGAAACATGTGGGGCTCTGAAACTTTGAAACTTAAGAAAGAGCACATCCCCTGTGTGATCAGGTGTGGGTGTCCAAGCCTGGATGCAAACCTTGGTTACAAGATGAAAGAACCTGTCTGTCTGTAATTGAGAATGTTTAATCATACCTTTACATTGTTTCTGGAGCCGGTATTTTACAAGTGACTGAGGCAAAGCTCTAAAGTGTTTTGTTTAACTTGGGTATTGCAAAAGTTTCCATAATCCGGTTTTTATAGATTTGTGGATACATGTTAAGCTTGTAATTCTGGACATTGTGTTCCTATATATTCTTACAACTTTGGAAGCCAGAGATGCAGACAATAATTTTAAGGAGTTTCTGATTGTAATTAAACCTTTAATTCATCATGTAATAGGTAAAATTATCCATTTGATACAATACTTTTTGTTTTTAATCCCGTACAAATGAAGTGTCTGATGTTTAAAATAGTCCTCAGTTTGAGGACTTCCCTTCCATAAGAGGTGTTTTCTGTCATTTTTCCAAATGTGGCAGTTCTCAAGCTGTTGATTCTTCCCTCTTTTCAGTGAGGTTCTTGCTGTCAAGGCACCTTGCAGTCCTTCATGTTAGTGTCAGACGTGTCATTGAAAAAGAAATGTGCAATTTTAATTTTTTTTTTTCCGTAAGAAAATGTTCCAGGGCGTTCTAGTTAGTTTTTCCATTAAGATGCACCTTAAAATAAAGCCATTGCATTGGATTTCCCATTTTGGTAAGAATTATTTCTAGGAAATATTCAGAAGCCTTCAGGTTCTGAAGTGCAAAAGAAAGCAATTGCAGATGACAGCCTTTAGGCCTCTTGTGAGGGCCTGCCCTGTGGTATCCCTGTTACAGAATGCCCCCGTCTCTCATGGAAACGTCTTTTTGTACACTTGAATTTCAAAATTTCTTGGCTTGTTTTTGTTACGGATGGGCTGTGTGTTTGGTTTGCAGGTTATTTATCTATGGGCTAAAGTTTGGTAATAACCATTGAAACACTCCAACGTTTCCTCATGTGCTGAGGTTGGGGGCCAGACTGACCTGTTCGTTCACTGGTGGTTTTGTGAAGTATCTGATTGAAACAACTAAAGCCCTACGGTGTTGAAGGTCTTTAAGACCAAAACACAAAAACTCCACCCCTTCTCTGTAGTATTTCCAAACCCATTTTGTTTATATGTCTTAGAGATTGGCCTTATTGTAGCTCCTTTTCTAAATGAGTTCTGTAACTTTTTGGCATTTTGCCATTCTTTTTGGTGAAAGGCATGTCTTGTTGCTGTTTTCTCTGCAATCTACATGTTCTTTTTTCTCCAGATGTGTGTTCTTACTTACTTTTTGTTACAAGGGATGCAACAATGAAATAACGTAGGAATAGAGACTGTTCTATAAGGTTTCTTCAGAGGGATGCAGAAAGGCATGTTAAGAAGGAAATCTACAATAATACAGCAGAATGGTCATAGTAATGCGGGTATGAAAAAAATAAGGTCACATAAATGGAGAAGAGCAGGATTTCTCGGAATTGGGGAAAAAATCCGAAGTGATATGGGTGTTAAAATCATCCATGATATAATGATGCATGGAAAGAATCTGAAGTTGGTAGAGGGTTCAAGCTGGTTTTCTGCACTAACTAGTCTGCTTTTTGGGTTATCGCAAGACAAATATATTGGCGTATTTTGAAATCTATTTCATTTTTGCAGTTTGATTACTAGAATTCTTATGTAGACACTGATTTAAGTGTTTTGATGTGAAGGATGTTGAAGGACCACAGCATTCGTCTTTTAACATGTAATCTCCATATTGTGAGAGAGCTGTTTTCTTTTAAAAAGGAGAGCAAAATATAGGCACTTGGTATGTAGGCATGGGTTTATTTGTGGTCAAACAGTTATACTTATTCATCTCTCTAACCTGTTTGCCTTTTCTCATGAACAGGAAGGGAATTTGAAATGCATGACAATATCAAGGAACATGATGATTTCAGTGACTCATCTGTTTACTGTAAAACATACTGTGAGCAGGTTCTGTGCTAACTGATAGGGGTATGACTTCAATGGAAGGTCTGGCTATTTGAAAACCAAGGCCTGAATGTACAAAACCAATGAATATGAGATGTGTCCGAGCGTGCCTTGCATGTTCTGCTGCTGGGATGCACCAGAGGGAACTTCGCCTGGTGCAGGTAGGAGCGCTCATGTACCACTTCCTACAGCTCTGTCATTGCTCCAAAATTTTCTAAGGGTGAGGTGAGAAAATGGAATAGGGCAGTCTCTGTTGCCTCATTTCTGTCCAACCACAACAATTTTGCTCTTGAATTTCAGATGAGAACTGCAACCATAGGGAGTGCCAGGTCTGACTGATGTGATGGACACACCCAGGGTGTATGCCGAGGGAGTATCAGGGGTTTGTAACTCCTGCTCATCATGTTTCATTAGTTTATCTTACAGTAGAAGAATATCTCTTAGCGCATCTGTTTTTACCCTTAGCTGCCCGGACTGTAGGACTGAATAGGAAACTGCAGTTATTTTCTACAAATGCAAAATCTGGAATCAATTATCAAGGAAAAAAAAAAACCACCCCAAAATGAAAAAACCAAACTCAATCTGAAAATATTGACTATAGTGGCGTTCAGCTGAATCTTATTTATACAGGGCTGGGTGTAGCTGCCAGGGCAGAGAGCCGAGGGAGAGGTGCAGCTGTGCATACAAGAGCCAGAGCAAATACCTGCCCTGGTTATCCCAATGCGTGTGTATTAGCCCTTCTTATGCCACACTAGTGGACCTGTGCTTATCTCTGAGCATACACCTGGGACCAATAGCAGCAAGGCATCACGGAAAGTGAAGCTTTTTATTGATAAATGTAATCATACTTGAGAGGCACGCAAAAGTTGTTTTCAGGCAATAAAGAACACTGCTCATTGGGTCTGGTATGGCTAGTGTTCAACCAGGAGAGTTTCAGATGGGGAAGTGATGAGATGTTCCTTGCTTTGTTTGTTGGTTAGCAGTTATAAAAGAACCCTTTTATACTGGCAAAACAAGTTAAAAGGTTTCAGCCTCTCGTGAAAGACCTACCATACACTGTTTTTTAGGCAGGGTGATATTTTCCTTGGACTGCAATGTAAATTTTTCATTTTCAATTTGTTTACTTACTAATACTTTTTTTTTCCCCTAAACCTCATCTTTATAAGGAAAAAAGTAGGCAATATGCCTGAGAGAGTTTTGGGTGTTAAATTAAAAAATAGGATTGGGACAGGATTTTCTACCAATGCTTTAGTTGCAATTTACTGACTTTACTTCATTTTTGCTGTAGTATTTTAAATTTGGAGGCAGATTACATTGAAAATACACCTTCAAGGGAAAACGGACTGCGCATTCCTGCTCTAGGTTTAAAGAAATAGAGTAAGAAAATGGAAAGGTAGGTTTTATGCTCAATGTATCTTCTACATATAATGTCTTCCAGTAGATTCACTGGTTTGAATCCTACTACAGAACATCCAGATTTTGGTAGAAAACTTGCCCCAGTCCCTTCCTGCGTACAGGATTGGGGCATCCTGGGAATGTTTTTCTATGTATTATATGGAGTTCATTAGTACTGAGGAATGGGTGATTGTGAATTCCATGATAGTGGTAATGCAGAAACAACATTGCAGTGCAGTTCCTGATAAGATTCTTTCTTCATTCCTTGCACACCCCTGTTTATGCATTGCTGTTTACCTGAAATAGCTAATTTTGTAAATGTAACTTTCTCTGCTCTGCAAATACACTTTTTGGTTGCATCTCTGATGATATTTCTTGTCCGGACTAAATTCCATCATCTTAGTACAATGTAAGCAATGTTGGAAAAAAAGAGAAAAACCTCACCATGAAAGTATCTGATTTTTAGCTACAAAACAGCAGCCTTTTTTTCTTTGAGAATAGGCAGAATTTCCTGAGCAGAGTACTTGAAAGTTGTTCTGAATTCCTAATATTCTATCATTTTCTAATTACCTAGGGCTGACCCAAAGCAAAGATGCTTTCCTTTGACCAAACAGGGAAAAAAATTGTTCACTTTTAAAATATTTTCAATTTTACACTGTTAGCAGAAATTTTATTTTACATTAAGAGTCAGCAGCAAAGCTTAACTGGAATTGAAAGTAGAGAATAGCTAGTACAAAGTGTTAGGAAAGAATGAACAGATATGTTAAAGGTACTCAAGAAAACTTTTGTGAACAGGTTTGCAAAATAAAACTTCATGCAAGTGTTCTCAAGTCAGGTATACATATTTTTGCTTATAGTCTATTGATTTACAGGTATTTTTTGGGGGGGGGTTGGGATTTTGTTAAATTAGTGCATATTTTTGTACTCAAACCCCAATATGGTAATTTTATGGTCACCTTTAATATTTGCTTAAAATGAATGAGTCAACTTGTGTCATACAAATGGATGAGCACATGAATAGTAACACGTTCTGTTTTGGATGTGCTGCGCCCCCCCCCCCCAACTGACTTGTTTTAAGATAAATAGGTCACTTAACATTTGTTTTTTATCTAAGAAAAGGTATCTGCCTTGGGGATAATGTTAGTTCCTGATTGTAACAACATGAGGGCATGTGTCTAATTTGTGAGCAGTCCAGTTAGCTTCAGCAAAAGTATTACCGTAAATAAAATTACTCAAGAGCATTTTAGGAGTCGTCTCTGTTTTTTGGGGTGTTTTTTTAATCTGGTAGTTTGGCAAGGGTTAAGTAGCATTGTTACCTAGAGTTTCATAGGCAGAGAATAACCTGATTTTTTTTTCTCTTGTTTCTGGAAGCCAGTTTAAGAACCGTTAGCACTTTGTGTTCTGTTCTGGTTTTGGGGCACTAATGGCATTGTGAAGAGCAACTGACAGGCCTCTTGGAGCACTGGCTTTCCTTGTTGCAAAGCAGGGAAGTTATCTGCATGCGAAGCTTTTATTTAATTTGAATCTAGGGTAAGCTGAGTGACCAGTTCCACCAGCCACAAAAGCTGAAAACCTGCAACAGCCTTTAATTTATGTTCACACATGGACACTGTGTAATTCTCGTTGTATGACCATTTCAGAAGTTCAGTGCAAAAATTCCTCCCTTATCCCTTTCTCCTGACTGATGGAAATCTAACCTTTAATAAAGGTCATGTGTTAAAAAAGTGATGATTGTTTCTCAGGGCGTACCTTTTATGAGTGCTTTCTTTAAAAACAGGAGGACTTATCTACGATTTAGTCTTCACACTTACATAGCAAGTAGCTGTCTCTATGTACTGTTTCACAATGTGCTCCAATTTAACCTGCTTTTTTTTCAGGCTTGTCCTCTTTTCTCTGAGCTCAGAGTATGTCTTACGGTGACAGCATTTATCATGTTATAAGTTGGATGGAAAGGAAGATCAGATACTTTGTTCAAAAGGACGTATTTATAGAAACATTGCAATGTACAAATACTTCATCTCTAAACTCTAGCATTCCCCTTGAGGCTGGATAAGATTTTTTTTTTTTCCTTGAGCTTGGTTTGCAGAATTGTTTCTTTGTACTTCATATCTCTTTTCTCTGTTACATGTGTAAGTTTAAGGGTTTCCAAATTCCTGCTTGGCTTACAGTGTGTTATTCCCACTGGTGGCTTGGTTGGTAATGGCAAGATCATCCTGTGGTAGGCATAAAGCTTCAGAGGCATCGACATCTGTGTCATACAACTACAAGTAATTTTGGTAAATGCAACCTTTGCCTTGTTGCAGAGCCTTGTAAAGCCAGGCAGGGTGTCGTGCCTGGTAATGTGGGATTCTAGAAGTTGCCTGTAACTTTATACTTTTTAACTACTGTTGTCTACCCAAGCTTCCCAATTACCTCTGCATTATGAGAAACAATACTTTTGTTTGCTTTCTTTATCCAAATGCACAGGCTTTAACGTATTCGTACCTTATATGTTCAGTTCCTGTATTCTCTCTAGATGTGACATCAAGCTATGGGACTTGCAAAGTCCACCAAATCCAGTATTTGCTACTGATTTCAGTATTTTGTTTTAGTTCTGTTTTTTCTGCTTAGCTTGTGGGAGAACATGATCACCAGCTACCATAATGCCTTTTTGTTTGGAGTTTGGAATATTACCTCTGTTTTATCTGCATTGCAAAATGATATATTTTTAATTGATGTGGTTTTTTAGATTTCTGATTAACGGTTAGAATGACACAATGAGCCTGATGCTAAAGTAATCTTGTGTGACTTTATGTTGATATTTAGGCTTTTTCCTTACTGTGACAGTAATGCCTGTATTTATGCACATATTTGAGTAAAACTGATTGGATTGGATTGCATGAGATACCAATTATTTTCCTCTCTTTCCAGAAGAAAAGAGAGTCATAAAAATGAGACATAGTAATGTCCTGCAATGCCCTCCAAAAATCAGTCACTTATTGTTTCTATTTTATTCTGTAAGTTAAAAGTAAGATGGCAATGTGCGTTTATTTACACTTTAGGAAGTCTGGTGAAGTGAGAAAGGAGCATGGATTTAAGTCAATGTAATGTAGATTTTGTTATATGAAAAAAAATATGGGGGGGGGGGAGCCCCTTTATTTATAAATAATTTATTTGGATGTGGGAAAGAATAATATAGAAAGAAACTTTGTTTTGGTGGTGGTGAACTGATAGTTGACCAGCCTGTATTTTGGAAGGTGGTGAGAGCAGCTTGGTTACTATAAATGACTTGGGCAGCGACAGCCACATGGGTTGCGGTAGGCTGCAGGTGAGAGTGGTGAATGAAATGTCTGGGGCACCTGAAATACAAGTATCCACCACTTCTGAACTGACATATCAGCGTCTTTTGCGTAAATATATTTATATGAGGGTTTGCAAGCTTAAGCAAAAGGTATCTGAAAGAAATATCGTTGTTCCAGCATAGTGAAAGATGTTCTGAGTGCTTCATCTCCAGTAAGAACTGAGACCACAGTTGAGCTGCAGCTTCTGTCTTGCCACGAGGGCCAAGCGTTCTTCTTGCCGAAAGCGTCCAGCCAGAAGATTGTACATGGATCTCTTTGGCAAAGTTTTCACAAGCTTATCTGGTATCTTCTTGTTCTCTGTATAGATCCTTAATGTTAACTTCCTGCATTTGTTGCCCTTAAAATGGAACAAAGCAAATGCTGTTTCATCATCGAGCACTGTATGTGAAACATTTGGAAAAACTTGAAGATTTGAGGGACAATTTGTTTTTTATATGCTATAGTCTTTGCATCTAAAAGAAAGCTATATTTTTTCATGATCACTCTGGATTTGTAACTTCTAACACAATGGTGAGATATTCTAGTATCTTTAATGGCCCGTTTCTACATAGGTCACTTCTTTAAAGTAACTCTCATGTTAGTATGCTCCGAAGTGCCCCTTCTATACAAATGATGTACAATCCCTGCCTGTTTCCTGGAATCCAGTCCTCTTGTTATGGCCAGATCTGCTGGAATAAGATGGGCACCTAACACTGGAGTAAGGTAATGCAGGAGTCTGAAAGGTTTCTTCTGAGACCTGTTAGCTTGTGTGATAACTTATTCCTTGGGAGGCTCTTTTCTATGTAAGCTACATTTCCAGGTCTTTCCCTGTGACTGTATTTAATTAAGAAATGTGGTGTTTTCTTCACTTGCATAGTGTTTGTGGTGTCCTGCTATGTCTTGTTCTTCTGAAGCATCAATAATTCACTTAACCTATCATATTCTATTTTGGTACACATCACAGCCGATATGTATCCTTCAGACACATATCACTTCTCAAGTATAAGTGGTGGTTCTTGCAGATGTGAGCCCTCTATTGAGGGTACTTATAGAATCCTTTCAAATACTTCTTAAACTCAATGCTGTATCGCTATAACTTTGAAATGTGAAAACATTGCTTTTTTGCTGATTTTTGTTTTGTTTTCTGCATACCTGATTTTGTCTGTCTTCATCTATCATTCTCTTTAGGAGCACAGATGAGTACAGAACTGTACAGATGTCTGTATGTGTATGTATTTTTATCTGTGGAACGGATTTCGAATTTCTGGTTCCCTGATAAAGTGCATCTGCTGCTTAGGTGGCTTTCTGTATCTTTGTTACTGCAGCAGCTATGCTCTCAATTCTTTATATTGCAAGGCTTAAAATTTATGTATCAACTTGCTTCCCTTTATAAAGCCAAGACAGTCCTTAAAAGATATAACTTGCTGTCACTAACTGCAGAGCTAACGATGTCTTCTAGATACAAGGGTGTTGACATGATGTATCTTGCATGGAGACTTTCTTTTAAGAGCTGTGTGTCTTCACATGGGAGCCTGCAAGTCATTTACCTGTTTCATCTGTCTGTTGCTGCTGAAATTGGTGATAGCATGCTGTTCAGAAACATTGCAATTCATTGACATCATGTGTATTCTTTTTCCACCTTCCTCCTCCCCCCACCTACAGTATCAAGTCACTGCATAACATTATTAATTTATGGCCTCTTCAGGGCATAGTAGTCATTTGATAAGATCTGCTTTGGTCTACAGGGAAATTACTGGTATTTCAATCAGTAAGAATGATACCCAGTGAGAAGTATACTAGTTATCCTTGCTAGGTCACAGGCAATTAAAAATCCTTAATACTCTTTTGATTTCCCTTGTTTTAAAAACATGAATTTCTTCTCTAGAGCAAAATATGTTAAAAATTTACAATTAGTACGCTGTATATGTGTGACAATTATGTTTATAATCCAATTTGAAAGTTGCTGAACACATCACCTATATTGTTATTTTACAGCTTTCTATATATGGTATTTTTCTTTTGGAAGTGTGTTATGTTCAGAAGTTACTTAGAAGTTTCTTTTTAGACATACTAATATAATTCATACAAAAATGTACAGTACTGTTTTATAAATTAATATTCCGAGTGGTTTTAGGAGCTAAACCATACTTTAACATGTTTTAAAAGTGAAAGTCTTTAGTAGATGGTTTGTGAGCTGTCACTTTGTGGATGGCCAGCTCAATGCATAGTAAGTCTTAGTTCATATATTGCAAGACTTGGATCTACTGATTTAAAGAAAAGAAAGGTTCTGGTGGGGGGGGATCAACTGCACTGTCTCAAGTCTGAGAAATTCTTACTTACCCTTTATAACTGGTATTGCCATCCCCTCTCCTGAAGTTTTGACTAGCTGTGTCTGTATTGTTTCACGTGGATCACAGTTCCCTTGATCTGTGTGAGATGTACTTTCGTTAGGCTCTGGTTGGTTGTCTCTGTGTTGGATGTGCTGGACTAGGCCCTGGTTTACCTGGTGGTGTGATGGAAGAGGATCTTGTTTAAAAACTTAGATCCAATTTCCTTGTTTAGAGATCGTCAGGAATAAGATAATAAAAATTCTCAACTGCAACAGAAGCTTGGGAAAATGACTTGTGGAAATGTAGATGATTAATATTGTAGACTCCTGGACAATTTTAATCCAGCCTGAATTGACTCAGATACTGCCAAAAACTGTGGTTTTGTACTCCCCCTAGCCTCTTGCTAGCATGGGCATCCTGGTAGCCACTCAGTGAAGGTGGCTGGAAACTGCCTTGTGTTAAAGCTGACCTGCAAAGATGGCATTTCAGCTTCCAGTTGAGTTGGCTCTCTTGATGTGGCTCCCCACATTACCAGCTGGCTGTTGGTGACAGCACACAAAAGGGCTGAGAGTGGGAAAAGCCAAGACTTCTTTCCTCTGCGGCTCCCACGTTGCTCCAGACTAACATAAGCATGGAATTACCTTCTGACAGTTTGATCCTGAAGGGCAAAACTAGGGTTTGATGTGTGGCTTGGATGTTCATGTTCAAGTGCTTTTGTTTATTAAAAGATGGTCCCTTTCCGTTAGTGAGTTATTGCTGGAATCTTGTTAAAATGGAATAGCACTAAAAGGAGCATGATTCCCTGATGACAGGTATCTTGCATGTATGGAAGTGTATGGTACTGGACTATGGGTTGGCTGCCTTGGGGCATGCCTGAAGGAAGGCAGACTGTCCCCAGTGGGAGTCCCTCTGACCGTCAGCTTGCTCACCTCAGTTACATCTCTTGGAACTGGAATAACTCTTCTTGTTTCACGAAGTGTGAGGAGGAATGCTGGGCATAGAATATGAATTAGTCCTGGCCTGTAATACAGCTTCTGTTTTTCTGTGATTACTGTAATAAAGTTCACGCAACTGTGACCTGCTAAATAATTTTATCAAGCTGTCTGTCTCCAAAAGAAAAGGGTGTTTAATCAAAATTGCACTATGAAGACAATCAGGAATTCATAAGTATTTTGTTCTCAAACCATGAAGTCATTGGGAACTGTTAACTCCCAAGAGTGTCGTTGAGACTTACTCTGAATTAAAGTAATGCTTAAGTAAGACACAGATTGAGGTAAGGTTGTATTTTGGGGGATCCCTATTTGGGATCTTACACCCAAATAGGTGTAAGATGGGAGCTTTGCAGATGTGAGTGCAGCAGAAGTATTTTCCAATTTCTTTTTAATTAAATTATTTGAATGCATTACATGTTCAGTACTTGGATTGCTAAAAGGCATTGTCAAATGTTTTTATTAAGGCACCAGCCTCTTTAACCTGTGAAGGTTGGTTGATAAACATCCTCTATTACTATAAACATCCTCTTGACCATCTGCCAACTAAGGCCTGAAAGGAAGGAGGAGGAAGGTAGGACCTTTTACTTGAGAGCTTGTTTTAAGGCAGATATCCCATTATGTATGTATTTTACTGAGAAACAGATGGTTTGTGAAATGAACCTCACAAAAATACAGCAGCAAAAAAAAATACATCCCTTTGTGAGTCCTGCAGTGTGGTGTTTCTGTTGTGAATATAAGCATGATTAAGAAAACATTAACAACTGTAGTTAAAGGTAAGTTGTTTGGAAGCCTTAGGTTGTATTTCTCAAATATAAGGACATATTTATAAATACCTTTTGAAGTCCACAAAAACATATGAAAAAAGAGTGAGCTTCAGCCAGAAATTTCTTAAAGTAAGAGGTGTGGCATGTTGCTGTGCTCCCATTTCTTCCCCTCTCCTTCCAGACCTAGGCACAATTGTTGGCAATTTGGTGAATGTGAATCAGAATTTGAACTGGTGGAAAATTAAGTGTAAACACAGCACGCATACACTGCTAGACAATTTCTAAGAGGAGAGTTCCTATAATATTCTTTCAGTAACTAGATCTATTTTGTGTTCATTACCATACAGCCAAATTAGTCTGCCATTATGCTAAGCATGATTTTTCTTGGTGTGAACTGGCTTGGAATAGAGCTTACCTTGATTTTGCTTAGGGGCTAAGGTCACACCAGGCCTCACAGGTGCTCTGGCCCTTCCTCTCCCCGTCCGCTACAAGGAGGAAGGGTTTCAGGACTCGGGATGTCACCACTCAGCACATCTCAAGGGTTTCTTGTTAAGTTACTTTTGTTTTGAAGGGGTATCTTGTTTTAATTACATTGACGTTCTTTATTTACCTCTGATGTCAGTAATTGCAGCTATTTCTTTTTCCCGAAATAATCGTTTCATATGGACTGTAATAGTTTTCCTCTAATTACCATGCACGGTTAGTTAAGATTTGATTGGCGACATACTAAGACCTATTTTCTGTATCTTGTAGGACACAAACCTAAGTGACGTGCTTGAGTGAGAAGAGCAGCAAAGCAGGGGATATGTGAGCACAGGCTCGCCTGGCGGCACGCTTTGGTACAGATAGTTTTCCTTTGGAGCCTTGTGCTGTGCTGATGTTCCTGTCTTCTCCTCAGCGAAACCGTGTTTGCATGGTATGCATCATAAGGAGCATTCTTTTGTGGAAAAGCAAACACTTCTCTCTGGAGAAGTGCACTCAAGTAACAGTTGGGTTTTTGGGTGAGGCTCACGATAGCAGAGATTTTCGTGTGTTGAGTCTAGATATGAGGACAGGAACCCCTACCTGTGCTTCCCTGATACCAAAGTAGTTCAGAAAGCCAGGAAGGTGTGAGGAATACTTATGATCAAGATACTTTTGTGTTTGAGACCCTGTTGCAATGTAAGGGAAGAACTGAGGGAGCAGTGTGATAGGAGTCCATTCTCCTCTGGAGAAAACCTCGTGTTATTATTGACAGCTTTTCTAGGGTATCTTACCAGCTATTTTGGTGCAACTGACCTGTCTTGAGATAATGTCTGTAAAATTCGTAGAAATGTTTAAAAATCTGTGCATCTGTAGAGTGCTGAGTGCACATGATGATCACAGTCCTGGGCAGAGTATGGCTTTGCTTCCCTCCGCAGCACTGTGCTGTTTTCTTAACACATTGGCTTTATGTGGCTGTGATGGCTCAGATGCTGGTGATGGGGAAGTCCTTTTAGGTCATTCTCTTACAAAGTATGTGGTACCCTCTAAAATATCATTTTAAAATATCCATCTTTAAATTTGGAAATGTTCGCTTGTCAAGAAAAGACCTTTCTGTTTACCAAATCAAATCTACCTCCGCGAATTATTCCATACCCAAACACTCAAGTGATGTGAATTTTTTCTGAATTTCAAATATCTTTCCATGTAACATGCCAATAATGCTACGTCTTCCAAATATTTGAACCGGGCAGCAAATTGTTCTTGTATGTAATTGCTAGATAACCATTTGCGACCTTTCTAAAAACCAGTCCAGCAGAGCAGTTTCTCATACGAATTATGAGATTACTTGCCATAGGTCAGGAGAAGGTCCATTAACAGAGTGCACCAGTCCGGGCTGATTTGATTTGTCTCCCATCTATGGGACATCAGGACTGCAGAAGCTCATTTTCAATTCCCCTTACATCAGTCATGCTAAAAAAGGAAACTGTGCCATGTGTGGAAACTAGATCTGCTGTGGTTTTTTCAGATGCTTCTGCTGAATCTCTTGGAATAAGAGTCAAACTATATCCAAACCCAACTTTGGAATGTATTGACAGATTTTAAGCTTGCTTGGAATTGGTAAAATTAGTATTTTAGCTGAAGTTCAGGTGTTTTTTTCCTCAAAATCAATCACTAGCTGTCTGGGGTAAGTAGTAAAGCCAATGGGATTGAGATCTTTTGTTCAGCTCTCTGGGAGCTCAGCCCTCTCTCTTAGTAATAACTGTTGTAGCACTATTGGGTGGGATCACTATTTTCCTAGCAGAACTGGGAATTTCCCTCCTTGGAAGCTCAGGGTGTGGAGATGTGGCCATGCCAGCCTGGCATGAGCCCCTGGAAGGGCACATCTTGCTTCTACTCTTCCAGTTACAGCTGTGTGCAGCTGCAGGGGGGCTGAGGTGAGGGGATTGATCCTGAGAAAGGCAACGCTTCCAAAGAAGGGGGAAGAGAGCTCTCCCCCACCAGCAGCACGTTCGTGCTTTATACGGGTTCAACTGTATGGCCTTAATAGGATGTTTCTGAAATCAGCTGTCACTTATGGTATGTCTGGTTTTTTATAAGCAGGATTTGTTAAAGTTTGCTTGTGCCCCATGTTCCTGTTCTAGATTGTTTGAATTCTGTGTGATGCCTTACTAATGTTTTCTTTCCCATGCTTTTCCTAATCCCATCAGAAGCTAACCATCATGCGTTTGTAGGAATGGCGCTGTCGTTTTGTTAGGATTGGGTAAGATCATTTAAGGCCTGCCTTAGGCTTTTCATAGACCCTGCCAGTGGAGGTTAAGGATCATATAATAATCCTATAGATTTTCAAAATGGGTCTCCAAATATGTGGGAGGAAAAAAAAAAATCTGCTCTTGGTTAATTCAGATGTCCACAATGCAGCGGAGAGGGTCTTTTCTGTGAAGTATTTTCCTATTTGTGAAACAGTTTGAGGCTTTGTGTGTTCTCAAGACGAAGTGTTTCGAAGCTAATCTTGAAATTTAAAAGTTTTAAATACAGCTAGCTGGGTTTCACTGCAGGCATGCGTGCAGGCTTTTTTAGATAGGAATAATGTGGACAGTATCTGAGAATGATTACTTGTCACTGAATTTGTTTGTTCTTATTTAAGAGAATAAACTTTTTTTTTACTAAAGATATGTACATTACATATCGTTGCTTTGAATATGTGGGCTCTAACTTCTAGCTAATAGAGCTGATTTCTAGCTCTCCTCTTAGTACAGCTCACTGAGCTGTGCAATGTTTCAGTTGCCTGATATGAATGGACAAATATTTTTATGAAAAACCAAAGAACAGCCTGTTAATTTTTTCCCCTCAAGATTTATAGTCACTTTTTATTTTTACATTCAACTGGTGGAATGTAAACCTTTGCTGGCATGTTTATTTGAATGAATCACTGGAACAGGCTTTTCTCAAGGCTTTTATTTAGAAGAGTAGTCATGTTCTGCCCTAAAGGATATAAGGAAGCAGGTGAAGAATTGATTTGTTCCTGTGTATTCTTGCTGTGATGGACAATGACTCAAATGGACTAGAGCACAAGATGCTATTCGGATTGTGAAATGGCTGAGAAAGAAATGTTCATTAGTAATAGGTACAGGTTTTGTGCTTATATTACTAATTCTTTTATATTTGAATTTTTTAGTCTGGCATAAGATTAGAGATTTTTTTTTTTCCTCTTTAATGGGAATCTCTGGTGTACAGAGTGTATTTGATGAAGAAACAGACGTGGGTGCTTCAGGGTGGTGGGTGAGTAGGGTGCGTCTGCTGGGGCTGGGATGAGCTGAGCTGCCAAGAACACTGTGGTTACCTTCTGGAGGAGTGCTGTTGCTGGTGGAGGTGTCACGGTGCCTCCACTGGGTTTCTGTGGCTTGGGGGGAAAAAAAATATAAATTATTTATTGGCCTCTCTAATTGCCAGTGTTATTCCCTTCCACCCCTGTTTCTTTAGTTTTATGTTCTGAAACATCTGTAGCTTCTGCAACTTCAGTAACTGTTGTTTGATTACATTGGCCTAGTGCTGCAGAATTGTGGTTAATAACATTTGTGAAACTTTCCTTAAAGAGTATCTTTTTGTAAAGTAAAAGTAAACTCAGTTTTCTGCATCTAAAGAAACAAAAACTCCAACAAAACCTACATTATCACCATTACACTAGGGCATTACTTTAAGTCACTATTTTGCAGCTCTTGTACATTGAGCTTGTGTTTTTTTCCCTAGCACTAACAAATACTTACTGAAGTTTAGAATCTCAATTTGTGTCTAGCTTTTTGGTATTCCTTTTAAAATCATGAGTCATTCAACAATGGATTTTTCTCTGTATCCAAGGGTGTTAGTTACGAAGTGTTTTAACTTCTGTACTTGTAGATAAACAAATACACTATTTTAGCTCCCTCCCTCTGCCATCAATAATAACAAAAAATCCTGTCTTCCTTCTGTATACATCCCCTAACTTGGGTTCAATCTTATATCTTGTAATTAGTCATTTACCTTCTGACCATGATGCTTTTAACGGTGATACATCCAGTGTCAGGGTCTGCATCAAGGTGGTGTGTATCATACGACATCAATGTGTCAGATGATTGCTTTGACAAAGACAGTTTTTCTTAAGGCTCTTGAGTATCTATCAAACTTATTCCAGAAATTAATTCAAAATACCCAAAGTCATCTACCTGAAGTAGAGTAATTTTTTGGTGCTTCTTGCACCAAAAAATGCGTGAAACGTTTGTATTTGTGAATTCATGCTTTTGTATATTTACTGACAAATAAGAGAATCCTATACTGAGCGCCAGACATACAAAATCACTTTATTTTTAACCGAAGAAGAAAAGAAGTGGCCCAGATTCTCAGCTATACCTGGTCAGCTTGGGCTCAAATGGTTCTGTGATGGTGAGACCACATTAAGAATAGCATTTGAATAATTATACATTACACTGATGTGGACTGGGTAATTTTTCTGGCCTTGAGTTGAGCAGTTGAAGCTGGGAATAGACTTTCATGAATCCTTAATAGCTAGCTATATTAATAGTCTCTGGATTCACGAGGTACTTCCTTGCGTTTCTCTTTTGGTTTGGGTTTATTAAAAGTAGTATGTTCAGAGTGTTCTGTAATTCTCTTTCCTTCCTTCCCACGGATAAATGAGCACCATGTTCTCAAAATGCTACATCTCATTTTATTAGAGAAACTGCAGCAACTTTGGAATGGGCAAGAATCAAGGCAGATGCCAAACTTGTCTGTTGAGATAAAAATCTGGTATGGAAGAGTCTGCTGCTGTTCATGGCTGGACATGTAGTTCGAGAGAAATTATGTTAGCATTGAATTTTCTTTATTGTGTGTAATTTCGCTAATATTCTTGGAAATGCAAAAGTAGCTGGTTGTGCTGCAACTCAAATATTTTCTCATTTGAGAATGAATATAAAATCTAATTTGTTTTTTCTGCACCCTCTCTCCTCGGAGATCTATCAAATTACCCTCTGTTTTAGATTCAAGCTCTTCATAGAAATTAATCATTCTGACCCCTGTGAAGTAAATATTATTTTCATTAATGGGAAAATTGCAGAACAGACAAGTAAAATTGCTTGAGTTATGCAGAGCTCTTAGGCATGTGGTCAAATTGCTAGACTGTGCCTGTTTTCAATAAATTCTTTACAAAACTTTTTTATGTAAGCTGTAATAATATTGATGCCATCTGAGCAGACAGAAAAATGCTGGTTTTGTTTCCTGAAGGGTTGCACGACCAAGAGGATAACTGTGAACTATTGTTTATAGAACATGTGGGTGAATGAGCTATCTACTGAGAAGAGTACAAAAGTGTTTGTAATTTTCCTGGGAAAACAGGCAAAGAACCCTTTTAAATTTTATCTTAACCTGGCAAAGAGCGTGAAGGTCGTTGCATGGGCAGAGAAACCCTCGCTCTAATGGGAATTAGCAGGTCTGCTAAGTAAGTCTAATGGGGGCGCAGATGTAAGGTGCTTGTGTTCTATGGAATAACAGATTACCATTTCCCATGAAATTCAAGTGAAACAAGGGCTTCTCCACTGGAAATGGAAACCTTGGGTGCGACGGGAGAGAAT
The DNA here is from genome assembly GCA_013399435.1 of Arenaria interpres. Classification (NCBI taxonomy): domain Eukaryota; kingdom Metazoa; phylum Chordata; class Aves; order Charadriiformes; family Scolopacidae; genus Arenaria; species Arenaria interpres. The sequence goes on along the minus strand of VXAK01023844.1, from coordinate 684,277 downwards.
ACCTTGAATTACTTTTGGCTGTTTCAGTAGGATGGAAATAATGAGTTCTACTTCATCTGAAAGGTGGCATGAATGAATGTTTTCTTTTCCTTGAAGGAAGGCTGGTAACATGGGAAAACAGAAGTTTGGTTACATATGCAAAAAACTTCCTAGCTAAAAAATTGTCTTTTTATCATAGTTGAATTTTGAATTAGGGGTAGGGGAAGATATGACTTATGGAGTGTGAAACTTAGAGATTACTAGGATTTTGAGTTTGACACCATTTCAAAGCTTTTGCAGACTGAATAAATTCTCCTCAATGGAGTGGGATTTTTCATATGCTCTTGGACAGCGATGTAGTTAATGCCTCTTTTAATGAATTTTACGGGCAGTGTACATCTATACATCTTCTGTTGTGAAGCTTCCTTCTGTAGCAGGTGTATGGTGTACATTTCTGTTGTGCTGTGAAGGGGATTGGAGGCTTATAGAAGTGGTGCTCACAGCACGTATGCAGTTAACCACAGTCTGCATTTGGCTATTCCTGGCTTAAACACTTTTTGTGGTAAAGGGTAAAGTAGTGGAGTTTCCGCAATATGCCAGTATATTTTGAAAGACTGGGGAAACTTGATTTCGTGTTTCGTTTGTTGACAGATGTTAATACAGGCCGATGGAACCCCGCTGGATCAGCGGGTGTGGATGCCGTTCAGTAACAGTGCTTCATGGCTTTGAGTTTGTGCACTCATAGGCAGTTCTCTGTTGTCTTGCTTTGGGTGCCTAATTTGTCTAGCTAATGTATTGTTGCTTACATTGTGTGTATTATCAGTTCATCAAAGTGCTGATGAAAGCCTTCATATAAAGAGAAGTCGTTATGGCCGTTGGATAGAAGTTCGAAGACTACTATTTCTTACTGCCAGTTGGCTGCTGGGTGACCTTGAACAGCTGCTTTTCTTTCTTTTGCCTTGATTTCCTTTTCTTTGTATTTGGTTTAATGATATTTACCTTATCTGCAAAGCACTTTGAACCCTTATCAGTGGAAAGCTTCCTAGCAGTGGCATATTCTCTATGGTGCTTCCTCTGTTTTCATTGACAAGCAGCTTTAAAATTCCAAATACAGAAGCCAGTTGAGATGCCAGCTCAGTTTTTCATTTCTTCTAAGAGTAGTCAAATGGATTGCAATTGCATATGTCCTCTTACAGCCTAGCTGTGACAGGGAGCTAGGCTGAAAAACAAACAATAGGACAACTTTTCTGAAGAGAAAACCTAGCTTTTAAAGAAGGAATAATGGACAGCAAAAAGAATGGGTCACTACTTGATGTCGGGGGGGGAAAGTGGACTTCGTTTGTATTTGTCATTGTTTTTCTCCATTTCAAACTTAAGTAATGCAGTCTTTACTGTAAAGTGCTTACTGCTGTCAGGAATAACTCCAAAGTTCACATCTTCATGGTTGTGCTCTATAAATTCCTTGATGCTTCGCTTCAGTTAGTTCAGCACTGGACAAAAGCTCTTCCCAGTCAGCACTATCTTCTTGGTAAAGGTATTTTACTTGTAGAATGTGGAGTTATATTAAAGATAAACATAAAGCCATTTATATGCTATTAGGGTCATATGCTGTGTGGCTAGAAAAACTAGCCTCAGTGTGAAAATACCTAAGTCATGCTGGTCTTGAATAATAAGGAAATATTATGGCTTACTGCACTAAAATGATACTGTGAACATCAGAAGAAGCCTTTTTAGGTGAAATGAAAGTAAATGAAATTTTGTTCCATTACCCTTTTTGAGAAAAATGTTAAGAATTACAGTAATTGACTCCTGTTGGCAGGGTAGCAAAAGAGTTAATGAATTAAGTGCAACGTTACTAATTTTGATTGATACCGTGTAATTATGATGTCAAAGGTATTTGAATTTGTATCAGGCTGTAAATCTGCATCAGACTTCTACTTTACCCTAGAGGAAAGCAAAAAACCAACACAGAAAATGAGAAAATCCAGACACACATCCCCCATCTGAACTGAATGTCCCTTCATTCAAAAATTGAAGTATAATTCAATTTCAGATATATTTTTCTCTACTACTGTTTTACAAAAAGGTGTGAGAAGGTAAAAAGTTTTCAGTAGTTCAGCTTTCTTCCTTATTAGTAGCATATCTCTGAGAAATTCCTGAAGGTCTTAATGTCTGAGAAGTAAAAGGTAAATGTTCTCTCTGAATTTTGATGTTGGCAGCAACAGAGAATCCCCTGACAGCCCTCCGTGCTCTTCTAGGGTTTTTTCTTTCCTAATAGCCTTAGTCTGACTGGAGATTTTAGAGCCTGACAGTGAAAGGCAGCCTTCCAAACTACCTTGAGCTGTTCTTTTCTCACTAAAAAGAAATAAAACTTCATTTTACCTAAAAGTGAAATTTATGGAAGGATACAAGAGATCAGATTATTCTGGCAGTGACTCTTGAAGCAAATGTTCTTTAACTTGACAAGCCGAGCATGAAAGGATACACTTTATTAGGATGCAAATTCTATGTATGTGATTCATTTGTTGTGTAATATTTTCATGCATTTTTTGGTTTATTAGAATTATACGTGTATTAGTATGTAGAAGAGAGGCTTTATTAACGTGTCAGAAATAGCACTTCACTATTCACCAGGGTGCAAGTCAAGATGGCTATAATTTCAAAGTTTAATAGGAGTCTATATACCTCCTTATATAACAGATAACTCCAGTATTCCTAGAATAAGGGATTTAAGTTCCTACTACTTTTTATAGACCTTTATTTTTTTTTTACTTGTTTCTATATCGCCTAATTTAATTTCTTGCTTCTGTGTTTATCACTGTTTCATATTCATTGTTTCAGATCCTCTTTTTTTCTGGAGGTTTTACTGGTGCTGAGTTTTTTTTTTTTTTTACCTCCCTTTGGTACTTCATCCTTTCCTGCCTTTCTGACCCAGAAGAATTTGTGCCTCAGCAAGTTTCTGGAGCAACTGACTAGTGTTTTAAGAGTAATTTTTGGAGCTTAGCTGTGATTTCTAAGTGTGCTGCTTTTGCTTGCCATATAGGTTTGTGCAAGTCATCTGGGTTGCTGCTTTTCAAAACCCTGTCTTACTTGTGTTTCTGATGTGTATGAGTAATAGCCATTAGTGCTTAGCATTCATATAGTTGAAAGACATATAAAAATTGAGTCTACTTTGTGGAAATGTTATTTATCAGTTTCTGGCATTCAGCATCTTCAGTCATAGCGTGTATTTGGCTGGAGATGAAACTTAGAGCCCTGTGAACGCTTCGGTTGGAGGTGTCCTTCCAGCAGTTCTGCTCTGCAGGCTCTTCTCCATTGTGACAGTGTACTGCGGGCACAGGAATTCACTTGTCTGCTGGGCACAGGGCTTTGAAAATACCAGCCTGAACACTCCAGGGATTAGGTGCAGAAGCCCTATCTCCTTGTGACTGGGGTTCACAAAATAGGCTGCAGGCAGGTGTCCAAGGCTATGGGTGCAGCAGCAGCGTCTTTTCCCCGTAATGCCTCATCTCATGTTTGTTGAAGTTCATTGGTGAAACTTGTCCTGGCTGTCTTCATTCCTCTGGTAGTAATTACAGTAATAATCAGCTAATGCACATATGTCAAAAGCCTTTGGGTTTATTATGAAGGCAAAGACAGACCTATTAAAAATATTTTCGTAGCTTTATGATGGCACAAGAACACTTTAGGTAGACTTCTTTATTTAGAAATTACAATGCATATAGGTAGTGCCTTCCTAAAAACTAAGAAGGATATTTTTCACTGATGCTAGTTCCTTCTTGCTTTAGAAAATGTGGATTAGTTAAGAGGACGTCCTGAAAGGCCTCCTCACTTTTCTTGGGAGATGAATGGACTGAAGACTGCAGGCTAGGGAGGAAAATGTGGTGGGTTTTTTTTTTTACTTGTTTGTTTTAAGCATCTATGAGGAAAAAAACCATATGAACTTCTTGTAGCTATTTTTTCAGCAGTTTTGAATAAGGTTAGACTCTGCTGAGAATAAATGCTATTTAATGTTTATAGAAAGCATTTTCTTTCTTCCGTTTTGAAAAGGCTTTGGCTACAATTTCAATACTTCATATTGTTATTAATTATATAAGGGTTCTGAAGCTTCGAACTGCTGTTCTACTGGTGACTCGCTGCTCCTTGAGAGTAGCTTTTGCAGGATGTGGCAGAGAAGTGGAGGAAGTGAAGCGTTCCTCGGGTAGGTGGTGGATTCTGAAATCAGGGATGAATCTGCAAGGGTTCCTCATGTTGCTTGTAGTACTGCATATTGACATCTGGAAAGTAGCAAACAATCCTTTCAATTCTCTTCAAGTAACACATTTTAGTTCTTTCAAGGGTGATGTAAGAAAATAGCCTTTTTCAGCAGAACCAAGTTCTTTCTTCCCTCCCCCCTTAGGTACGCCTACACCAATGTTTTTTCAGCTCTGCAAGTGTGTTTTTTCTCACTCTCTCTGCTGTGTAGGCGGCCTTCCCAATCACAATTGAGCTTCACAGGCAATCTTTTACCCAAAAAAAAAAAGAAAAGTTGTCTTTACACAGCTTGTCTATAATTTAACACCAAAGAAAATGGAGAGTTCTGGGTTAGAATTAGGATATAGCTCAGTAATGCTTGAATAGGTGAAGAATTTCACCCTAAATAAAACAAGTAAAATTTTTCTTTACCAGAAGGCCACCACGTGCGGAAATAATTTATTTACTTGCTGCCCAAATGACTTGCTAAAATGTCAGTAGCAATCACAAGCAGGTAGATTTTAAACCTTTTACTCGCTCCATTAGACTGAGTTATAATTGAACTTTTCTACCCCAAAATTAGAATGTAATTCTACTTGAATGAGACAGGCTCAATTTGTTGGTAATATGAAAGTTAAAATGAGGTACTTCCTGGAATATTACTTATTTTAAATACGAGTTTAGTTCTCTCTGCCTTTTGGACACTGCTTTTGCTGCATGTCATGATAATTTTTTTGTGTACTGCAGCTTTTTTGATGATGCTTCTCATTTTTTCCAAAGTCTTAATTTCACACAGTATTTTGTAAATAAGCCTAATCTTAACTCGCAGTGAAAAAAAAAGCCCCGACTCTGAAAGCTATATTTTTAATTGCTTAAAGGAAGATAGCAGTAATCACTTCCTTGAGCTCTGTTGGTAGTGCTGTCTGGCACTTCTTAAAGAATTTTGGTTGAATGCTAATGTTCTTGCCACCAAGTATTCAAACTTTATTCAGTTCTATCTCTAGAAATAACTGTTGGGAGAGTAGCGATGGGTGACAAAATTTATCTGCTTAGCAACCTATCAGATTTCAGAGATCGTTATAATAAAGTAATTAGTGTTTGTACTGTGGTTTTATGTGCAGCTTAAGCTGGCATTGCAGCTGAAATCAGCTGTCCTTGGCTGCTGATCCTGTCCTGTGCGTTTTCTGCTTCGTGTCAGCACAAGCGCTTACGTAGCCGTGCAGTGAACTGGATTGGGAAAAACCAGGTTGAAGAAATGATCTAGGTCTTCTCCTCCAGCCTCCTTATTTAGAATTGGGTTTTAATCTGTCTCTTTGATATGATTCACCGCACATCTTCTCTAATGCGTGAGCTTGGTGGGAGTAGAGGACGACAAATTCATTGGTGGTATGTGCTCTACCTCCAGCTTGTGCCTCTGCAGAGTTTTCAGGACTCCAGCATAAATCTCCATGGTTACATCTGTTTGACCAGTCTAATTTTAGAGGGTTCCTATCATCTACAGATGTAAGCCTTTTGTAGCAATAGACAGAGGTCAGATGTTAAGGCTAATGCTGAAACAATACAGATTTCATTACGGGACCTGGTAAATAGGAAGGACCAACCCTGAAACTATTTTCTTGCTACTGTTGGAGACTTCTTAGAGAACTGCAGGTGGTAACTTAGATAGACTCACTCCTGCTCTCCCTTGTGTTTGACATGTATTAGGCTATTTGTTGAGTAGTGAGGAAAAAAGTGGGCCACAGCCCTGCTAAATAAATGTGCCTTTTATTTCAGGCGTAACCAAAGGTTTGTTTAATCTCCAAATGCCTGGCAGAATGTGCTCTGGAAGAAAGTAACTTGGTTCAGAGAAAGGGTGATAAAAGAAGGGTTGGGATTGTTATAGTGAAAGAATTCTCATGCAGGCTGTCCCAGATGAGTAAGTTAGCTGCAAAAACTTAATAGTCATGGTGGCTTCTTCCAAGCACAATTTCCCATTCAAATTTTGTTCATACCCGTGGTCTTTCTGTTTCTAGGTTTCACTGTGCTATGATTCATCTGAAGCTGGCCGTGATAGCCACCGGGAGTTTTTGCTGAAGCTGCACGTGCTGCCTGCCTTCTCAGGAACTGGGACAGGTAAGAGTGTGTGCTCCACTTTCGATACCATCTGATGGTCACTCTTTGGAGTAGTGCTAGTTGCCAGAAAATCATTGTTGGCTTAAGCGACCGCTGATAGCGCGCAGTGTTTCATAGAATACATGAGGGGTGGTCTCCAGCAGGATGGGTTCCTGGGTAGGCTGGCTGCCTCCAAGTGCCAGACTGTATCCCAGTCTGGCGCTGAAGGCATCCTCTATATGTGAGAGCTTTTTTTCAGGAGGGAGATGCGAGGGGACTAGATGGCTACTCCCTCCTCCCTTTCTACTAGGTATTTGTAGAAGTGTTCGTAAAAGCAGGTTGGACTGTTCAGGCTGTGACAGAATGCCTGGTTTTGTCACATTTTCTAAAACACAGTAGTTCTTGTAGGTGGTTTCTTTTAATCTACTTGTGAAACTAAACTCGTGTTGTAAGGAAGAAAGGGATGACTATTCTGAATGTGCCTGATTCTTGAAAAGGACTGGCTTTTAGTACATGATCTATCCTTTCACAGAGAAATATAATATAGGGAGTTTGTGAAAAGATAAAAGGGATACTGCAAGTGTGAGATGCTGCAGATCTGCCCATGCAGCCTTGCCCTCTGCCTTGCATCAAATGCAAGTCCTTTGCGGGTGTGTAATGATCTAGTTCAAGAAGGCGTATCAAGAAGGTTGGAAAATAGCAGTGTGTGGTTTTGGGGGGTGGAGGGAGGAGTGATGGGGAGCAGTGGTGTCAGTTTTGCAAAGGTGGGCAGGAATGGATTTGGTTTTGGACAAATTGACTTCCTGAATTAACTCAACGTGTTGTGCAAGCCGTAGTGCTGCCTGGAGGGAGGTGACCAGAAAACTTGTTAGGGACCGCTGGGAGAACAGCACTGGGATCTGAACTTAGATCAGTTTAAGCTGATTTGCAACCAGACAGTAAAAACACACCCCCTTCCACTGAACAAATTTTGAAAGCTGTAGGTGTAGGATATGCAAAGGAAGTCCAGTCTGGAAGTGACAGGCAGTGTAATAAACGTTTCTAGTAAAGAAAAAGTCATCTCTTGTAACATCGGTTCATAGGTCTCTGGGATGCCTAAAGGAACGAATAGGTTTCTTATTTGAGAGAATCTGCCCTGCAGTTGTTGCAGTTGTTTGGAACGATGTTGTTGTATCGAAAGTGTCAATTTAAATCTGTTCTTCTGAAATACTGTCAGCAAAGCTGCATTGTGTCAGCAGAGGACTGCTTAGCCTCTGAGGTTTGATTTACTGTAGCAGCAAAAGATTTCCTTCAGAGGACATATATATTGGAAACTAACATGTTTGTTCATGGCTCTAGAGGAGCCCTTGGAAAAGGCTGTTCTTATTTGATCTTTCCCCGGAAATCATCTTACCTTTTCACTTGGAACCATCTTTAGTGTTGTCTTCTGCATGCAATCATTATGTGGTTTTCTTTGATACGTAGCTCTCAAAGTTACAGATAGAGGGGAAAATGTTGAGTCCCTCTTTCCCACCACACCATACAAAAGTTTCTTTTCTTTTAAAGTTTGTGGTCCCAAGAGACACATTTTGATCCTGCACACTGTGTAGTGGGACATGGAACGTGGAAAAGGGCTGTCTTAAGTGATGAAGTAAAAACAGTCTCTTAGTTATTAATTTAACTTACTAGTGGAAAGTTAGTGAACTATTTTTCCACCTTGCTATGTTTGGATTCCACAGTTTTTTTTTTGTCACATACTTTCTATAAAGAGTGTCCAAGTAATGAAGCTAATTTTGCCAGTGATGGTGTCACCATGTTATACCACTGAAATACTTACTGAAGGTGGTAAGTTACTTTTTATTATACACATGCAATTTTTGTTCACTAATGGAAATTGTTTCCCAGTGGAATTTTTAAAAAAAAACATTAAATTCCAGCTCGTAACAAATGTATTCCTACAAAGTTGTATTTAAAACTTGATTTGTTTCACTAGTAACAGTTCTGGTTGTTTATGATCTCATAAGCTCATGGTCCTATATACTCAGTTTTGTTTACTGAAATTAATGGAAAAGTTTTGCAGTGGGAGTTAAACGTTTTGGTTAAGTATATCCATGTTAACAGGTAGCTTTTTTGAAATAGTAACGTGCTCCAATAAAACTGATTTTTGCTTACATGGAATCTAATCGGATTTGTAAAGATATTTAGGTGCAAGACATCCAGCACCATAAACTTAGTTTTGGTAGACTTCCCCACATTCTTCTGTTGATATTGACAGGACAAAACTTGTAAAATTCTGCATACAAATTATTGGACTGGTTATTTCTCTATGTCCTGCACTTTACAGGAAGGGATGGTCCCTATGCCTGAGTGGCTGATGTTGACCTTAAGTTGTATTTTGTAGGACAGCATTTAAAGCTGCTGGTTTTATCTGTATTGCTTTTTCCTGTTGACAAGTGGAAGCCCTGCAGCTTCATTTATCACTGTGGTGGGGTTGGGGTGGGAGAGGTTTTGCCTCAGTGATCCCTGCTTTTTCACAGGGACATATTGCTGTGTTTGCTGTACTGGGAGATGGCAGCTGTGTGGGTACCATTTCCCTGAACGGCCAGGAGGAGATGTAAAGACTTGTGTTCCTTTCTTACATTTTGCAGGTTTTCTTTCTTTTTTTCTTCCCCCCCAGAAATTTCCCCAAGGTTTAGTTGCTGATCATACACATGGTTTCTGTTGTTAGGATTGTGCAGGTCTGTACTTCAAGTTGTTTCCCTGAGACGTCTGGAGAAAGGGCAAACCCCCTGCAGTTAGTGCTTATGGCCTTTGTCTCCTTAAGTGTAGCTTGGGGAGTGCATGTGTGTATTTTGTGTGCACGCGTGTACCTGTGCGCTTGAGAGACAAAGGCATGTATGTTCCCAAGATTGCCTTCTGTAATGTTTTTGTAGTGTTGTATTCCAATGATAACTACAGTTACTGTCTTTAAATGGAAAAGAAATAGAAAGTGCTTACTATGTTTTTAGCTTCTTTTATGTTTAAAAATGGTACAGTGAATTACCAGAAGTTGGCACATGATAGGAGGAAGATTATTTAATGTACTCTAGAACTGAAGAATTGCTATTGGGCCATTCAACAAAACTGGATAATGTTCTTAATAGCTAAATATGTCCATCATAATAGGAAATGGGTGTTAATGAGAAAAGTCTTGTCTTCATTGTGTATGAAACTGAAAGAATTGTATATTCAGAAACTAAGTGTCTATGAGTGAATGAAAAGAGAAAAGCCTGGATCCCATTAACTTTTGGCTACCTGTAAGCTAGCATGGTTTTTATGCTTTGATTGCTGTTTTCTGTTAGTCTGGAATGGCTGAAGACTTGGTGGTATGGATCGTAACGATCCACTTTCTTTGCTGTTCTGGGCACCTGTTGACTAGGCAGGCCAAGAATGAGGGTACATATGCTGTGTCTGCAGACTTCCTGCTCTCAAAATGGTTAGGCACACCCAAGTTTGCTTTAATCTAGCCAGCTTGGATTAAAAAAGATTGCAAGGATTTGACAGCATGGATTTTAGCATAGCCTGTTTGAGGCTGTCAAGGAGTCTGGGTGCTTAATCACTGCAATCCTATGCACTGGAAATTGAGTGGGTTTTTTAAAGCTCGTATTACTGAGTTCTGTAGTTTGCATAAATGTGGAGAGCTGTTGGTAGATTAAATACATATATTATTCTGTATAAGAATTTTTCCTACATTTACCTTTAAAATGTGGAATGTAGTATAACTTAGCACTATATGCTTAGTACTAAGTATGATTACAAGTGTACACTGATTAACAAACAAGATGATTTCTGTAGTTGATCATGCTATATTAACATTTTGTGGGATTGGCTGGTAAAGAATGAGCAACCCTGGTTATTTTGAGTTTCTGCATGGCTCAGCTTGCATATTGCTGAAGGACTATGCGCTGTGCTTCACATTCAATAGCAACAGAATTCTGCAGTTAAAATATTTTTCTTTTTTACACGTTAGTAATAAGAATCAGCAATTAAATCTGAGACAGGGAACAGAGTGGAATCTGTGAAGCAGGAAAAAGAAAAGTTCACAGACTGAATTAAAAAAAACAAACCTACAAAACAAAAAACCCATCCAACACAACCCCCCACCTCCCCTCAAAAAAACCCTAGTGTTATTTCTCTTCTTTTTTTACCTGTAAGTGGAAAATGTATGGTTCCTTTGTAAAGTGTTTTGAGAACATATGCAACTGCTACTACTACAGCTGCACTGTCTATTAGATTCCCTAAATTTGTGCTTCAGAACAGAAACACCAAGGTGAAATAAAGCATTTATTTGGGAAGCATCCAGTTTCAGTGAAAAGATTTCTGGTAATTTGGAAATGAGCAATACTTAAATGATTCCATCTATGTGAAAACAAAAGAAGCTTCATTTCTAGCCTGAATTTATTAGGTGTAGTTTCCAGTCACTGGTGGTTCTTTTATCTCTCTGCTTGATGAGAGATCAAATTCCTTCCTTCTCTCCCTCCCTGTGTTCTTCCTACAGGCATTTTAATTTTTTTCCTCCAGTTTTTCAGCATCCTTCTTGAACTGTAAAATCAAGAACTAATTGCAGTTTCTGTGTGCCAAAGTAACGTAACTGCTTTGCTTTCTTATTTGATACTTGTGCTTGTTTATACACTAGTGGATTGCAAGATTAGCCGCAACTGTGCCGTGAGTTTTCTGTTGCGTACGCAGATTCAAGGAAGTTAACGAGTAGATGGGAGTAATGCACAAAGCTGTCACCTGTGAAGATCAGAGTTCATGCTTTCCACTTGAGATCAGAGAAGATCAGCTTACTTTTCAGTCTAATTGTATTCACTGCTTATGCATAATGCAAGACCACAACTTAACTCTGCTCCATTTGATGAAAGATAAGGATCAGTGTGTACTAGGCAGTAGATGCTAGCTTTATAGATCCCATCAGCATGAGGCATTAGTCATGTCTTTTTATGTATATAACATAGCATACGTGTATATACGCATCAGAATGTGAATGATGCTGTATAGCTTTCCCATTAGTAGTAATGCAATTAATAAATGGTGCTTCCTGGTAATCTTAATTTGTACAGGCTTTTTAGCATGCTGGTCTCTCTGCCTTGTATGTTCTTAGATGAATTTATGTAATCAGTCATTAGTTCATCCCATCATTTCCATATTTGAAAGCTTAATGTGGCTTTTTGGAACCTTGAAGCTGCACTATTTCTTATATTGACCTTCATTACCACTAATATTTCATTTTACGAAGTCTATGTCAACGTATATAAATAATTGTATTTTTTTAAAAAAAGGAAGCTTATAATTTGCAGAAGTTGCAAACAATTTTCTAACTCATCAGGGGAGTTGAAAACTCAGCTTTGGCTTTATATGTGGTATTTTTACAGGAGTAAGCTGAGTGTCTTAACATGTGCTTGAGCTGCAACCTCTCCCATGCCTGTACATCTCCAATAGGAATAGAAAGGGGGAGGAGCAAGTTTTCTCATGACATCTCATTAAATTTTTGCATCTGTATGTATTTGAAAATATACAAGAGGAGAGTTTTCTCTAAACTGGGAAACCTAGGGTGGCAGAGTCTTTCGAAGTTGAGAAATTGGTTGGATAGGATGAAATTGGGATGTGATGTGGTAGATTTTTTTGTTTTTATTGCTGTTGGGCTTTTTGTGTGTGTGCAAGCTTACACAGATTGGGTGAGGACGGTCCTCTCCTTCATCCACATCAGTGTCCTGTTGTTTGTGAAGCTGAGTGTCTGGACATGTCAGCCACCTTGGGATGTGTCTAGAGCTGACCTGCACTGGCCTGGCCAGCCTTTAGTGCCTTCAGTTCCTCCACTCCGTATGCACACAAATAAAGGCAGGAAAGATGTTTCCTCATTTGTTTGTTGGGTCAACCTGTTTACTTGGTCCCACACACTTGGAATTGTTTGGAAGCTTTGGATGAGGTAGCTGTGACAAGAAACACCAGAGAAAACTTTTTTCTTTTTTTTCTTTGCTTTTTTTTTTTTTAACTAGCCTTGTCAGTATTGGTGTAGCAAGGCTCCTAAAGACCTGGATTTCTTCCTGTGACAGTCGTACCTTAGGGGAAGAGCCACTGCTGTTCTTGCTTCCCCATGCTGCTGTGCTGTTGGTAATGTGTTTGTAAAGCTCATAGCCCAGAGGTGCTGTAAGTGTGTGTGTGTCTATGTAGTACTACAGATACGACTTCTCGGGATACGAGGAAGCACTGAATTATCATTGTTTAAACTCAAAAGTTTGGTATTATTTTTTTTCTTCATGCTTTTTCTTCTTTTATTTTCTTACTGCATTCCTTTTTCCTTTATTTTCTCTGCTAGTTTTAGGCATATATTTTCTTCAGCATAACCTTCTTATTTTATTTCTCTTTTCCTCCCTTCTAGCACCTGTGCTGGAGCTCTTTGCAGAGGCTGCCTGGGGAGAAAGGTTGAAGTTGAGAACCAGCACACCCTTCCATCCTCTGAGAAGGGGTAATTCTGCTTTAGCTTCTCTTCTCTGAAAAGAATTGGCTGTTGGGAGGAGGTTGTTTGGGGAAAAGGATGAGCTCCAAAATGACTGAGGCCTGAGTGCCTTCTCAGCTGGGATTAATTTAGAATCAGAAGTTTATAGCATTCTTTAAACACTTACATTCTCAGGAGTGAAGGGAGGCAGACCTGTGTTCCTTGCAGATCTTTGCTTCTTGCATCTGTCCTTGACTATAAAAGGGAAGCAGAGGTAGATTTGGTAAGACTGAAAACTTGAAATAAAAGAGCAGGAAAGGCAGTGATTATTTAAGATTTTTGCAGTGGAATTAGGTTGTAGGCCAAGCACTCTCTCTTGGATTATTCTGCAAAGCAGTTGTAACTTCTTCATCAGTAAAGGCTACTCTGGATTTTTTGTAGCTTTGCTTTTATTAAAATGGCTTGGATGTAGAAAAGAATGTTGAGGTTCATGACCATCTTTATAGACACTGGAAAGATATTCAAAAGAGCAGGTTAAATATTGGGACAAGTTGGATGCATTTTCTCGTACTTTAAAATCTTAACTGTTGTGTTTCATCCAGAAATCCAGCGTTGCAGTTCACTTACTGTATTTGTTCAAATCAAAGTTCCCTGGACTCTAGTGGTGCTGCCTCTGACAGAGCACAGCAAGAGATGTAACTGGAGGAATCTAGGACAGGTTTGCAGCTGTAGAGTTAACGTCTGGTGACTTCTAGCCCTGGACTTTCTGAATCAGGAAATCTACTAACTTTTGCTCTTTGTTGCCTTTCTTCTAGCCTTTCTAAGTATGCAATATCTTTTTTTAATTGGGAAGAACAGAATTGCAATTGGTACTGAATTTTATACGGTGGTATGATAAAGGACCAGTGTTCTTTCCAGAATAATTCCTGTCTGTGGGTGGGTTTTGTTGTTGTTGCCTTTTTTTTTTTAATGAGTGTTGGGGTATAAATTGATGAATACAGATACTTTCATAGTCTTCAGTGTAATGAATTCTGCAAGGAATTGAGAAATGCCAGGTAGTACTGATAATGGGTCTGCTTATCATGTTTGTTTATTTGTTTGCTACAGTCGCCTGACAGTGGGTGCTTCAGAGCTGTGAATCATTGCAGCATGTATAATTTTCCAAGGCTTGGGCCCTTGTATTCATTGCTAGGGCTTAAACTTTCCTATGCTTACCACAGATGAATAATACCTGTGCTTACGTATCCAAAGGCATTACTGCTGCATTATTATTACCTATTTTTACTGTTACTCCATGTTCACCAAATACTATAGCTCTGCATTTTTCTAGGATAGCTGTGCAGTTACATACCTGCAGTCCATAGGGGCCCCCCGCACAGTGAAAAAAAATGTTCTCGGTGCTCTAAGGTCACTTCTGGAATTGTTCATCTACGGAGCAAAGAGGATTGTGGCTGCCCTTCTTTTAACGTTTTTATATAATCAGGATTTAAGCCGTTTTCTAATTTTGCCTATTAAATGAAAGTGGAGATTTAGCCTTTCTGTTAAATGAGTGAATTCTGAAGCAAATCAATGTAAGAAGCCTTTTGAGACCCTTAGAGCTTTACTGTGCGTGTGGGAAATTGCAAGAGTATATTAACACATACTCACAAATTCTGGTATGGAAGGTGTCAATGAACATCACCATTAGACAAAATTTTAAGGTGCTACAAAAGCTGCTTCGTCTTTTATAACCAAAGTACTACAGTTACTGGGTGGTTGTTTTGTTGTTTTGTTTTTTTTTTTCCTGACAGGCTTCTTTTTTTAGCCATTTAATGGCAAAAACATGGTAAGTTTTCTTTCTTGTCCTTTGGTCAGTAGAGAACTGTCACCTTTCTCTTACCTTTTTCAAACAGAACCAACCCTTGAGGCCAAGGTTTGGGTTTGGTGCTCCAGCCATGAGCACTGTAGAGACTCCTGCCTGTTCTGTCATCTCAACTGCAAATACAGTTTACCTAAAAAACAAATTTATTCTGTGTTAATCCCTGTGCAGTGATTATGCTCCAGTTCTAAATTGACTAGTGAGGCATTGAAGTAGGACTTCTTGCTTGGCCTTCGGATTGTTAGTGCAGCTCAGGATCATCCTACTTGTGGCCAATATGAATTTTAAAATATCTATCTTTCATGCTTTTTATTTCAGCTGATGTGTATGGGCATAAAAAAGTTATCTTTTTCGTATTTAATCTGTATTTGCTTGCTTTTTACAGTTTAACTTAATGGCTTACGGTATTAGTTTATTTTTAGCACAAATGCACTAGTCCTGCAATTTCAGATTTTGTGTTTGAAAAAGAGTGTTTGTGCAGCAAGTATTTCTGAGAAGGAATGGCAGAACTAGATCGAAATGTTTTTAGTAGTGTTATCAGAGACAGCTATGTCAAAATGTTTTTGCACTTTGTGGTAGAGGAACACATGAATACATTTGGTTTCTTCCCAGTTTTATAGTACCAAAATGTAAAATATATTAAATCATAGAGGGCACAGAGATATTACCTTGTATCTTGTCCTAAAATATTAAAATATTATGCTCCTAATTACACAAGAAGGTGGTGTTTGGAGAAGTCTTGTTCTAAATTTGAGCAGCTGATAAGCTCGTTTGTATCTCCAGTCCTGTCCTTCCCCTGTTTTTTTCTTCCTTTTTTCTTTGCTGCTCAGAAGTAAGAGTATCTCATAGCATTTTAAAATAGTGATGAAAACGCTGGAGGTAATGTACTGTTAAATAAAGTTAAGTTAGTATATTTAAAGTATTTCTTGTAGATTTTGTGTGTGGAGCTTTTATTCCTGCGGGGTTTTTTTGTTTCTGAATCAACTATTTTATTTTTTATTTAAAATACCAAAGAATTCTGTTTGACAAGGCAGTGTTTCTGAAAGGAGGGGTCAGGGGAAAAAAGGCATCTGCTTGAACTGGAAGAAAAAAAAAAATTGCAGAGATTTGTTTTATGAGATGCAGCTGAGAAAGCAACGTGGCAGGTGTCATGTTCTGTGGTGGTGTCTTCTCAGTGTTGGTTGGAGTTCGATAGTGTAGAGGTGCCAGTGTTTGTGAAAATCCGTACAGCTGTTAGTACTTCTTTGCTGATGTAGTTCAGTTACTGCCTGACACAGCTTGCCCTTTAAGTCTTTGCTTTGCAGAATGATAAATGTTGCACACTGTCTTATCGTTTTACAGTAGCTCTTCATTTGTTATGTTCAGGGAAACAATAACCTCTCATTCCTGCATTTTTCCATGTGGCACTTTATCATGGAAATATCCTGCTTGCCACGCTACTGACTCCTGTGCATCTCTACTTCAACTCTTACAGCCATTTAAGAATTAGAAATTCTGTAAAATGGTGTTTCCTGCAAAACAGTTGATTGTACACATAAAAATGTATCTGTGTATAGTGTAGTGTATATTCAGGGTAAATGTCCAGTATGTGTTTTTAAAATATAGACAATTTAAATCAAAAGAAAAAATAATTGGAAGATGCTTCCTTTTGTAGCTTCAGGGTTTGGAAGTACATTGTCACAAAGGTAAACAAATAAAACATACTTTGATTTTATTTTTTTTTCCCTCTTATTTGATTGAGAACCTTTTGACAGGGGAAGCTTAAAGCAAACAAACAACTTAATTTCTATGCTGGACAGGAATACTCTTACTTTGTATGTATGTGCTGTTTTTTAAACTTGCTTTAATGATGTCTAGGCTTCCCTAACAGCTTTTGAACCTCCTAATTTCTGTCAGTTTGATGGATAGATCCAAGTCTCAATGATATTAAGTTCCAAATAGTTTGTGCAGAGTGGTAGCTTGATTGGAGAGAAATCCAATGTATTGCCCTGACGGGGTGTACTGTTTGAGCAGTTCTCAGGCAATAGAGCTAAAAGTATTAAGTTGTGGAGATGGAAGAAGCTTTGGAGCATAGGGCACAAATCAATAAGAAACTGAGTTTTGGTAGTCATGTTAGTCATGATAGACTTGCTTTCATTACCTTTTTTTTTACTTTAACCCCATGTTCACTAAATAATTTGGCTCTGCTTGTAATCTAATGTTGCTGTAGGAGACAGTGTAATTAGTATTTTTATTAGTGGCACATGTGCATCTGGATGATCTTGGAGATGCTTTGGTTATATAGGATACTCTTTAACAACAGATAAAGTTCCCTCAAATTTGGGAGGTAAGAGTCAGATTGGATGTTGATTTGAAGGACACATACAAAGAAACTGCAAATTATGTTGCCAGATGGAGAGGCTATGGATTTGTCAGGTAGTGGAGAAATTAGAGAATATTTAGAAAGATATTTATGTGCCTTCTTCACCTCTCCATGTTATGTAGATCTGGTGCTTTTTAAACAAAAGCAACAGTTTTATTTGTTGTCTTTAATAGTAGCACTCTATGTTGTGAGTTTACATGAGTCAAAGATAGAGAATAGTTTGGGTTGGAACAGACCTTTAAAGGTCATCTAGTCCAACACCCTGCAATGACCAGGGACATCTTCAACTTGATCAGGTTGCTCAGAGCCCCACTCAACTGACCTGGATTTCCAAGGATAGGGCATCTACCACCTCTGTTGGCAACCTGTTCTAGTGTTTCACCACCCTCATTGTAAAAAAAAAAGTACCTTATATCTAGTCTAAATCTTCTCTCTTTTAGTTTAAAACCATTACCCCATGTCCTATTGCATCAGGCCCTGCTAAAAAGTCCCTCTCCATCATTCCTGAAGGGGACACTAACTACTGAAAGACCGCAATCAGGTCTCCATGGAGCCTTCTCTTCTCCAGGCTGAACAACCCCAACTCTTCTCAGTCTGTCCTCACAGGAGAGGTGCTCCAGCCCTCTAATCACCTTTGTGGCCCTCACAGAATCACAGAATCTTCCAGGTTGGAAGGGACCTTAAAGATCATCTTGTCCAACCGTCAACCTAACTGACAAAAATAGACGCCCACACAACATACAAGGAGCATCACCATCACTAAACCGTACCTCCCAGCTCTGGACTTGCTCCAACAGATCCATGTCCTTCTTATGTTGGGGGCTCCAGAGCTGGATGCAGTATTCTAGGTGGGTAGTCCACTCATGAGAGTGGAGTAAAGGGGCAGAATCACCTCCGTCAACCTGCTGGCCACACTTCTCTTGATGCATCCTGGGATGTTGTTGGCGTTCTGGGCTGCCAGCATACATTGCCAGCTCATGTTCAGCTTTTCACCCACTAGTACTCCCAAGTCCTTGGCAGGGCTGCTCTCAATCCCTTCATCCCCCCAGCCTGTATTGGTGCTGGGGGTTGCCATGACCCAAGTGCAGGACCTTGCACTTGGCCTGGTTGAACTTCATGAGGTTTGTGTGGGCCCACTTCTTGAGCTTGCCCAGATCCCTCTGGATGGCATCCCTTCCTCCAGCGTGTTGACTGCGCCACTCAGCTTGGTGTCATCAAGAAACTTGCTGCGGGTGCACTCGATCCCACATTAAGCAGTTGAATGCTCCCCTCTGGATGTGGCCATCCAGCCAATTCCTCACCCACTACAGTCTGCCCACTGATGACCCTGAGTGTAAGATAGCACTATAAATTCCTTTATTAGTCAGGGGAATATTTTCCATTATCAAATACATTTAATAAGTACTTTCTTAAGTACCTTTTATTAGTCTGAGAGTTTTTGCAGTGTGTGTTTTAGTGCATGAATTACACTGATAAGAGTATAGAGAGTAGTGATAGATCTGTCGCAGGCAAGAACAGGAGAAACTTCAGCATTGTTTACCTTTATCATAATGGTATGATCAATATAAAATATGACACATCAGGGCAATATTTTATGGTTTTCATATAAACCAGATGGTGCTTTCTTGTATTTGGGCAGGTACAGACTTCTAAATCCAGTAATAAACTAACTTTTATTTGTTGGAATGCAGTCTAATGTGAAATCACCTTTATTCTGACAAAATACTTTGTGAAAGAAGCTTAACTACCCCTACCCCCATCCCCAAAACAAAAGGCAAACCCTAGGGAGTTTTATTGATGATATTGTGGAGCCTCTGGCTAATCTCTTTAAGGCTGAAATCCCTCACAATGACGCAGGATTTCTCTTCTGGACTTCAGTAGATGTTTAGACAGCTGTTTATTCTCCAATGTGATTTTTTTCTTTTTCTTTTTTTCTTTTGTCTATGGGTAAGAGGGTGGATTCTTAAAGATTTACCTGATACGTAGAAAAACTGTTGGCTAAAAATGGAAATGTTGGACCAGGAGTCATGAGCTTTGAATTATGCTGCTGATTTGCCACAGATTAATAATACTGCTGTCTCTTAATCATCGGTCTCTTCAAATAAAGTGGGTTTTTGCCTTTTAGAGGCATTGAGACTCCACAGATTTCTTTCTCATACTTGAGAGCTGGTGGTTGTGAAGACTTGTTGGTGAACAAGATTGGTGGTGTAATATTTAAGAGCTCACCGCTGTTCAGACTCACAAGGTCCTAAACAAGAACAAAATGTAGGAGACACATTTTTTTGAGAATTTGAGAATTTTTTTCTGGTGGAAGATGCTATGTTAGGAGAGACGTCAGCCTTCTGTGGGGCAATGATAAGGTCATCACTATTCTCTATTTTCCATAGCATTTATCTCCCTTCAGGTGTAATGGTGCTGCCCTGCTCAGGTGGATGTGGTAACTTGTGGTGTTAACTTGTTTTCTTTCATCATGTTGTTTTATGCTTTTATTCCAACTTGTTTGCCAGGTTCCTGGTGTTTTCTCCGTTAATGCAGATGTTAAGGCAAAAGAGAGATGTTAAGAAGGTTTGTTTTTAAAATTTTAAAAAAGCTATTGCATACACTGAATGGATAATTGCGGTGCTTTGAGCTCTGTTTCTGAAAATGCAAGCTCATGTATCTGAAAACACTGCGTTTTCCATAGTATCAGAGAAATGGCACTTTTTATAAACATATGCCAGTGGTTATCTTCTTTCCTTTCACAGTACTACAGGTATTCTTCCTGTAAAGGGAGTTTTGCATTCCTTCTCGTATGTATCTTGTTAGACCCAAACTTCATGGACCAGATGATTTAGAATAGTCCTGGTGATGTAATCAAAGTCTTGTTGTGACCTTCAGCAAATATTTTCACATGATATATAAGGAGCGTTGGGATTTCAAGCTACTTTTTAATGTTATTCTGGCTTTTAGATCTCTGAACTAGCAAATACGCGTACATATTTTTAAAGCAAAAAGTGAGTGCTGTCTCTTTCTAGTTTTATGACCATTATAGGTGTGTATTTGCCACTGTTTCAAGTCCATCAGTTCATAGAAACTAACTTGTGTATGTGAATAATTTCCTATTATTAACTTTCTGGCAGACAGGAATGTTGATGAAGGACTTGGGGTTGTGGTGGCATAAAATCTAAACAAGAGCTGCTGAAAGTCTGAATTCTTTAAAAGGCTGAAAGGTGGTGTCATACTTTGGTATGTGCTCTTGACACTTCAGATCTGATAAATGCTCTGAGTCTGTACCAGTGTAAATACATGTTGGGTTTTCATATATAATTTTGAATATTATTGGTGTTCCACAGTAAAGTTGAAGAATAAAATCAGAGCTAAAACACATGCATGGTCAGAGCTAAAATAAATGTGTGCATATACAACTAAAGGTAAAGTCTAAATTGTTTTATGTTAAAGGTGTAAATACAGCTTATGACATCAGATGGAGTCAGACTGTAACTCCTTTCTAAAAGGAAAAAAATCCTTACATTGAAAGTTGATTTAGTTGTGACTGCTTAGAGATGAATTGCCAACAGTGAAAAAGCAGTAGAATTAGCAAGGATGTAAGAATTAGTGTAGAGTGTGTAACTTTTTTGGTTGTCCCTCCAACGGATGTTGGGGTGGTTGAAGTCCCCCATGAGGACTAGGGCTTGTGAACGTGAGGCTGCTATCTGTCTATAAAATGCCTCATCTGCTCCATCATCCCGGTCAGGTAGCCTGTAGAGGTCCCCCATTGTAACGTCACCTGTCCCTGCCCTCCCTTTTATTCTGACCCATAAACTCTTGGTTGGCTCCTCACCCATCCCCAGGCAGAGCTCCATGCACTCCAGCTGGTCATTGACATAGAGGGTGACACCTCCTCCTGCTGCAAGAGGTCTTCCACCTGGGCACGCAAGAAGGCATCTGTTTAGTCACCCAAATTAATAATGAAAATACTAAGCAAAACTTGCTGCAGGTCAAGTTCTAGCTGAACTGACCTGGAATGCCTTCTGTTTTTTTTATACTGAGCCACTGCTTTAGTTCTCTGAAAGCAAATTTTCCAGAAGTTATGCTTATCTACACTGATTATTTTGGATCTCCAGGTCATAATGAACAGTGTCAGAGCATCATTTACATAAACTACACTTGCTGCTGCACTAATACATTTACCCAAGGGAGAATATTGTATTGGTTTGTGGCTTCCTGACTGTAATTTGTCTTTCTCCTCTAACTTCAATTGATTTTTACTCGTCTTTTCCCCAGCAATATATCCAAATCTTTCTAAGCATCAGAATTATGTTGTTTGTCTTAGCACTTCTTCAGTCTTTTTCCACTTCTTCATTGTTGTTATAGGACATGTCCTCTGTTTCATAGTGCTCTGAGATCTCTTGTATTTTACTAGTTTTTAAAGCAAATCAGTGATAGTTTAGAAATTATTTAGACTAGTTAGTTATATATGCTAGTACGCATTAGTGGAAGCAGCTGGATAAAACTCTGTGTTAATTTTTCTTATTTAAAGATCAGGGCTTTTAAAAAGGAGAATGTATTTTGAGTGTTACTTTTGCAAACTTTCTTGCTGCTTCCTTGTGAAGCCCTAGAGTATTGGGATCCCTCATTATCTAGACCAGATTATAAAACTGGCTCGTGATGTTATGTGCCACCACAGGTTTAGCCTTCTCTATAGGCTTTCATGGCCTGGGTGAGATCCAGGATCAATGTGAGCTGTCCAAGCCAGCATGCTGTTGAAAAGCAACCATTAAGTTTTAATTAATTTGAGAGCAGCGTTGGTATTTTTCAAAATTAAAAAGATAACACTCCTCAATTTTTGTGATATGTGAGTGTGATTTGTAGCCCACCACCCCCAAAATGTATCTTGTAGAGCTTTGCTGAACTGGTATTTCACTTGGGAAGACCTGGAGGGAGTAACGAATTCTCTGTTGGTGTTGCTAACCACCCACTTAACGTATGATGTTTTTCTCTGGTTCCTATCTGGGCAAGACTAGGACTGACTTAAAGGTCTTCTTGCCTGAGTCAGAACAGTATAGAAGAATGCAGAGAAGGAGGTTCTTGGCTTGCAAAGATATAAAAAGCCAGGCAAATGAATAGCCTATGTGACTATTTTTATTGTACTGTATCTGTCATTTGAGCAGACTTGCTCTAACTTAGAGCAATATATGGTATTGGGTGAGGTATCTTATAAATGTATGCTGTAATACACATCTTGGTACTGCCTGGCTGATAGGTCTCCCCCTGCGATGACTGGAACCAGTTCGTAAAGGACCATGGTTCAAAAACTCTGTTCAAATAGCCATAGCACAGCTACATGTGCTGAAAGCTGATGCCATGGTGACTGGAGACTATCCAGAAATCTCTAATGTCTCTTTTCCTAAATGGTTGCTGTTTGACAAATTTCTTCTGTGAATTACTGAACCGGTATTGAACAGCCTTTGCTGGTCCTGCCAATTACACTGCTCAAACAGCACACTAAAACCCCTGCTCCAAGAAGAAAGTATCTTTATTTAATTCTGTGAAATAGACTATACCAGTAAGGTCATTACATTAAAGTCCAAAGGAAGACAAACAGATGCAAATTCAATCTGGTTTAGTATTTTTTTTCCTGTAGGTTTTCTGATAACTTCTACTTGATGCCTGGGCTTCTGTTTAATCTGTCGTATCTGGGAAGGTAATTTAAGTGCAAAACAAGTAGAAAATAATTCCAAGTGACTGGAAGACTAAAAACATAGTTGCGCAGCAGAGTTTTGCATTGGTTTGCCTTTTTTAACCAGAAAAAAAATAAATTTAAGGATATTTGCTAAAAATAAAAATTGCAGTACCTAAACCAACAGAATTATATTACTGACCTTAGGAAAATGTTACACTTCTGAGTGAAGGTTTATTTTTCTTTTCTATTTGTGTTCTTTTCCCCATTGTTAGTGGAACTAATTTCGCTTGTGAACAGCTGTTGAAATAATAAATCCTTCTATTCAAATTGTAGTTATAGTTCTGTTTTCTTGAAAGTTCCAAGTAGATTTTAAAAAGCAAAACCAAAAACCTCAGCTGGTAAAGACATCAGAGGACAAAGTAGGCAGCTTACACAATAAGAGTTGCAAATGGAAATAATTATTAAGTCAAATAGAATATAGTTGAATTTGGCCTACATGTTAGTTCACTGGTACCCGCTTTGGAAAGGGGTGGTTTTGGCTCTCCCCATCTGCTGATTTGGTGGTTGGTTAAGGGTCCTTTGCCCAGGAATAGCGAGAGAGGATGGGTGGGTGAAGTCTGAAGTCCAGTGGACAGTCAATGCGCTTGTAGTGCCATGTTAAGCACATCTCTTAGATGTCTTGCTTAGTTCAGCTACTCAAATATTTCATGATGGGTTGTGCTCCAGCACAGGTTCTGATGCATTTGGATAAAACTGTCCTACACAGTATGAAGCTGTATGGTTTAGTTCTTGAAACAGGTATATTGGGGTTTGTGCAAGATTTTTTACTACTTAAAAATGACCCTTTTCTGAATGATTCTGCCTGCTGAGTGAGGGTAGTGTATCTTGAGCTGGCTGCCTACAGCTGTGTGCTCTGTCCTGCCCTGCTGAACAGGAGGCAGACTTGCTCATCAGGCAATCCTTAATCTGCTGAGTTTCACAGCCCAGGCAAGCCTGCATCCGTGATCATTTGATTTAAATGCCATTCTGGAAATGTTAGTACTGTCTTGACTCATCGGTCAGAGCTCTGAGGTTTGCAGTGCAGTAAAAAAAACCAAACACTTATGTTTAGCTTGAACTGCAGTTATTTAGATGAGTAGCTGTAGCAGTCCCATCACTTGGAACTTAGAGGGAGAGGGTTGTACTTTACAAATAAGCTGTCACAAATTAAGCCCTTTTTGCCAAAGACCATTAGCTTCGACAGATTTCACATGCTCAGTCTGTGTTTACTCTTCTGGCACTTAAGTTTGCTGAAGGACCTTCATTTTACTTCACTCACTATTTGTAACCCTGACTGGACTTTGCAGGGTCTGGCGGGGCACCTGAGCTTACCTCCGTGCATGGCTGCAGTGCCTGGGCCTGTCTTCCTCCTCGCACCCCTTTCCTCTGAGATGTCAGCCTCCATGAGCTGTGGGTCTCCGAAATGAGAGCGCAGGGACAATCTGTTGGGTACGGGTAGTGCTCTCTGTGTTGGCATCCAGTGCAGAGCAGAGGGAGGAAATGATTGTGGCTCAAATACCAGAGGGCTGAAGAACAGAAAGAAAGGAGAAGATGCCAGGCAGGGAGACAGGGCCTCGCACTCAGAGGGGAGGAAGGAAAGAGTGTAAGAGCCAGAGACTGTTTAAAAGAAAAAAGTGGGAAAGAAGAAGAGAGAGGGAATAAGACAAGGAAAGGTGATTTGTAAGCAGTGAGCAGGAATGAGTAACAAGGAGGAGGTTCTGGGAATAGGGAAAATGCAGATAACTACTTGTTGGGTTTCTAAAAGTGCTGGATGGCTTGGACCATTCTGTCATGAAAGTACCACGGTATGATACCACAGATACTGTGGTAGATGCTTTTAGTGGAAGCTTCTTTTTTTCAGGAATACTGTTCTCCAACTCATTTGTTGCCTAGATCTTGAATTAGTTAAGTCTGAACCAAATTATTATATCCCTATATTTTGTTTAGTTTTGTCTCTGTTTTTCTAGCTGCTGCGTCTTTGAAGAGAGATTTCCTGTGACCTTCTTCAAATGCCTGTGGTATTTCCAATAGGAGCCATCTTTCTGTAAGTGAAGCTATTTTCTATGAATATCAAATCCATAGTATGAATTAATTGAATGCATTAATAGGAATGTGCGTATGCAGAGGAGTCTAAATGGTTTAAAAAATGGGTGGGTTTAGTATGTGATACAGTTTTCATGATTCATAATTGAGAATAATGATTGATGTTAGGGGTAGCTCTTTATTTTTTTGCTTTGGTCACTTGAAATGAATAGTGTACTGCTATTATAAGTTCAGACAGTGATAATAAAAGCAGTACTTGTCTCTGTCAACATTTGTGGGGAAAAAAGGTCTCTGGAGATTTCTGACTGTTTTATTTAATGACGAGAATAGTAAATCTGTCCTGTGTAGTGTCTGGGTGAGCTGTCTTACATCAAAACATGATTAATTGATTTTTATACTTTACAGCTGTGTTTAGGGAATAAGTACTAGAATGAAAGCCAAAAGCTCCCTCTGGATTGTAAGAACCATATTGGAGAAGAGTTAAGGGATTGATTTGTTTTTCTACTTTAAAAATTTTGAGCAGGAGGAAGAGGGAGGGACCTGAGCTGCTTATATAACTTGGTTTGCCAGCAGTCTCAGAAGTTGTTAGATCATCGTAGGAGTACAGCTGAGCAGATCTGTACAATGTCTAGGTGCCTGAAGATGAAGACAGGCACCCAGTGAGACCTTCATTGGCACTGAGATCCATTATTTAACGTGGAATTGTGAAAGTAGGGATTTACTGAGGTTGCTGAAGAACTGTATATTTGCTGCTTTAGGTACGAATACTATGAAGGCCAGGCTTCAAAGCTTCTCTTTTCTAGATATACTGATTTTTATATGCTGGACACATTGTGTATGTTAATCAGTTCCTTAAACATTGTGTTTTGTCTTAATTTTGCTCTGAAACTCATAATACAGGGTCAGCAGTAATGCAGCTCCTGCAGTGGTGGTTGCGCTTTGTGGTACAGTATGAATAAAGGACTATACATGCTTATAACAAAGCTTGCTTCAGCTTGAGTAAGAGCAATTGTGAGAGTTTCCTTCTAGTTTAGAAACATACATTTTCAGGGAAACAAGCAGCTTCACAAACAGCTATGTAACAGGAATTTGTGGGGTTAGTTGACACTTGGATGTGTTTTGCGCTCACAAGGGGAACTTCCTGGGAGTGCTATAATGCAGGGTAATTTCAATGTAGTTGAACAGGAGGTTTTCATATATATGTTTTGTGGTTTGATTTTTCTTCTCAACTTTGGAAGGCATACATGTGTTCTTAAAATCTTAACAATATAGTAAAGTTTATTAAAAGCATTGGTAAACTTAAATTACGGCTGGTAGTTCTGCATTACAGGTAAGCAGAACCCTGAAAGACTGAAGATTTGGTTGTGTGCCTCCTTTCTTCTGCACTTCTCCCTAGCTCTTGCACGTACTCTAAGTTGATCTGATGGATCATCTCAGCAAAAAGAGACTGATTTAGTTCTTGTTACTGGGTTAGTTTCCTACTGGTTTGGAAGCTGAATGTTTGCAATGCAAGGAGATGATTGCAGGCCAGAAATAGAGAGGGGAGGAATGGAGCAGGGGACGGGAGGATTCAATCCCCTTGCTCCTGGCAGCAGCAGGCTGTCCAACCGGGCTGGAGATGTCATGTTAAACTGCAGCCCTGGGCCTGGTGTTAGCCCCCAGCTCAGTCGCTGTGGGACTCAAAGATGTCAATATCTGTTTTGTCCCTAACACAGATTGGAGAGATCAATGGGATGGCATTTCAACGTAGAGACTATAGACACGTACAATTGACAATGTTTTACATTGCAGAAAACCACGCAAGTCTGGGAGAATACAGCTGCATATTTTTCCACTGTACAATAATTTTAGGAGACTGTTCCGATTGAGATGTTGAATTCTATGGAATTGTGGCTATTAAAAGTTATGACTGTGTGTAGTACTATAATTATTTTCTTTTGCGTGTGTGTGTTGTGATGTAGGTGTCTCATCTTTCCCTAGCTGCTGTAGGCTCATGGAAGAGTCTTCCCGTTAGGACCTCACTGTGGGCTCCTGAAATTTATACAGCATTTAGCTGATAAAACAGCAGTTCCTGTATGATAGGGTGGGCCTACTGAGAACATGTAGCATGTACTGGAGAAGCAGCAGCTTCCTTTTTCTCCTCTCAGCCCTTTATTTTCTTTTTTCTGGAAGGCAGAAAACTGATGCTGAGCTGGCGGGAGCAGGAGACAAGGAGGGCCAAAGTTTGGAAGCGGGGACATGAGTTAGGCGGAACCAGAGCTATTTTGACTGGAGTGGGATTGGGGTGGGAGAGAGAAAAGGGGTCCAGAAGGCTGTCTGGCTTATTAAATTGGGGAGATTAAGTGACTGGGGGTTGCAAAGGTTTGGGGCAAGCCAGAGAAAGCCCTACTCCTCTGTCCGCTGTGGTGTGAGAGGGAAAGCAGGTCTGTATGTGAAAGTCCTGGGAACTGTGGTGGTAATGAATGGATTTTGTGCTGCTGCTTACTTGGAATGAAACACCTGTGGTTGTGTACTCTGTTTTTCTTCCTACCTTTCACTAATAACTTCTATCCAATTGTGGTTTTATACATGTGCTAATGTTTGGGAATAATTGTGTGAATGAGTTTTTCTTTAAATGAATGTTGTTTTTTCTCTGTACTAAGTTTCATGTAGAAAAGGAACAGGAGAATGTGTTTTTTTTTTTTTATTTGTGTACTAAAACCAGGCCCTTGTATTCAGCTGTTAACTGGGAAGGATATTCATTTACTATAATTAAATAAACAACAAAAATAATTAAGCTGAACAGTTTGTGCAGCACCCATAGCTGAAAACAACCTCCAAATGGTCTAGGGAATACTTAGGGAGTAGGACTTGCCCCTCTAAAAGTTATAATCGGTTTGCAGACTACTATGAGAGAAGAATGCCCTATATGTAATAGCTATCCTTTGAGTGGGAGCTGGCCCGTGGTTATGAAAACAACTGGATTAATTTAGTAGTTATAGTAGTGGTACCATTAAAATGTCAGTTGTGAGCTCTGTTTGCTTTCTACATAATTCAAATTTTAAGATTCTCATCAGGCTTTTTGGTATATGGAACGAATGACAAATGTAGATGGCTCACTGCATCAGCCTCTCAGTGGTAAAAACAGAAAATAGCAGCAAGATTACTGAAGTATCCAACAGAAACCTTGAACCTTTCTACCATCTAAAAACACCCTCACCCATCCCATTAGTGACAAAAAAGCTGAAGCCCTAGTTATTGGCTTAATTGTTCATATTTTATATAAAAGGATTTCATAGCATTTCAAATGATCTGGTTTTCAGATGTAAAAATATAGGGAATAATTTGTGTGAGGGAACTTGAACTGGGAGAGGATTTGGCAAAAGGTTTGATTTCAGTGCATCTAACAAAAAATGCAGAGCTTTTTTTTTTTCTTCCACCTGCTTTATGTAAACACTCTGTACTTGTACCAAAACTATTTTGGTTTCACAAGTATAATTGTCTTACCTGCAATGCCATATAATCACATCATCTTACTTACAGTGTTTTAAAAAAAACTGTAATAGATTTATTTTTAAAAGTTCAGTCTTACAAACTTGATGTCAAAGGAGCAGGGCAGTGACTGGGGAAAGGGCCACAGTGCAAAGTATGGAATAACAGGAGAATGGCTAAGAGCCTGTGCTGTCGCATTTCAGTTTAAAATAACTGGAGGCATAAGGAACTAAGCAAATTATTTAATGGGGTAGCAATGAGTTTAGCTGGAGCAACTTGCCAAGAAGCAAGGGCAGCCAACAGCTTGTCAATTTGATGGATTACACCCCAAAGTTTACCTAAAAAGAAATCGTTAGAGAAAACCTATTGCTTTCACATGGTTTACTATTGTTTGTTCTCAGGTTGTGATGTGGGAACCAGCAGTGGAATTTAGAGCCTGTCTGTCATCTGCAGACCAAAGTATTTTTGATAACCGTGCAGTTGAGCAGTAGGAATAATTCGGTATGTCTTACAAAAATGCTGAACAAAACAATCAGAATTTAAAAACAAAATCTGAACATGAATTTAGAAGCGTCTGATACAGTCTTCTTGGTGTTGCCCAGGCTAGGCAGGATGATAGTTGACCTCTGACTTCTGATCAGTTGGGCTGCCCCTGTTTAAGTTTAGTCATCAACCTCCTTGTTTATATTTTTGCATCATATTGTGTAGAGCTCATGTTGTGTGTGCTGTGGTTGCAGAATGTGCAGAGGGTTGTGAATGTTCCCCTCCTGCCCCAGCCATGTGTGTCTCCATGATGCTTTTCAGAGCTCTGCCCTTTGAGTGAGCGTCTGATGAGGCTGAGGGTGTTGGACCAGGGCTTCATGGAAAAATTGTCTTGAAAGAAGGCAGATAGTTTTTCCTGAGCTGGTGGTAACTACCCATTTTCTCCCAGAATGTTCCTGATGTTGCGGATGGAAATATTTGGCAAAGTTGTGATTTACTAGCAATGCAAAAATTTATTAATGATTTGTGGTAGATCAAGAGGTTAAGTTTTAGCAGTGCTTAATCATTAACTGATTTAAGGGTGTAGAAGATGATTTCACAAAATAATTGAACACCAACTTAACTACAGATTTGAGGATGGCAAGATTCACACTACTTATTATAACGTATCCGAAATCAATACATACACACAGGTATATGTATGCAAACATACTAACACACACCACTCGAGGGGCTGCACACACACCTGCGCCTGAGTGTTTAACTGCTAAGACCAAAGGTCCCTTTGCAACAGGTGACTCCAGTGAGCTGATAGCTGCCCCTTTTCATGTGCTCATGGACAAGATTATTTTTTTTAAGTATTAGTATGAATCATAGATATTTGGTAATCCTACTTTCCTCTTTCAAGAATATGAAAACAAACCTATTCCAATGGGGATGTATTCATAGGTGTAGGAATTTGAAGGTTTTTCTGTAACAAATAATATACAAATACCCATCTGAAAGAACAGCCAGTGAAAAATCACTACTGTAAAGTCGGTAAGATTTTGATTTTTTTTCCCAATCAGTCTGCTATGAAGTTTTGAAACTTTTCAGAAACTGTGGGCTCGATCTGCTTTACCTGCCGTTAGATTTTCACTGCCTACGGCCGTGGTTGATATTTACAGAGGTTAGGTATGCTAGGAGGTTTATGTCAAACTCTGAGTGGGGTTCATTAAGAACACTAGCACCTCAAGTGCCTCCTTGATGCTTAGCAGCAGCATTTTAAACTGTTACGGAAAATGAAAACAGCTTCAGCATTGTATTATGACAGTCAAGTTTACAGCAATTCCAAGTGTAACTGGGTATAACCAAATAATATTCTGATATGGATATTTTCATTTATTTATCAGTGTAAAATATTATCTTTTCTTCTTCATAAAGGGCTGCTGCCTGTCAGTGTCTTATACATGCCTGTCACGGTATCACCATAGCTCTTTTCATGTGTGCGCATTAAAAGTTGCTCTATCCACAGGGAAAATATTTTAATTGGAGAACTTCCTTTTAAATTTTCATAGGTAAAAATGTACCCATAAATTCCTCCCTTCTTAAAAATAACAAATGCAATAATATGTAGTCTAAATCAGAAGTGTGGACTTAATTTACATGGGCATCTAGCCACAATATTTGTATTTAACTGTGCTATAAAATGTATATAGAATTTACCTTTTGTGGCTAATACAAATTGAGAAACAAAAGAACTTTCAAATGCAAGTTTTATAGCGCAATTTCTCCAACAGTGTAACAGTGCATTTTTAACTGAGAGAGTATGTATGCGATGTGTGCAAGAGGAGGGCCTCAGCTTTAAAAAAAAAAAAAAAAAAACCAGAAGAGATGGGCCACAGTGACCTGTATATTAAATGGAAGATTTATAAATGAGGCTAGTGTTGCATTTTATTATTAGTTAGTTATTGCCGTACGGATTCATACTTAATTTTATTGTTAAATACTCTTAAGCATTGTCTTAAAGAGCATGCTGCAGACTTTTGCTTTTTTACTTTTTGCTGATGTTTGTTTTCCTTGATTCTAAAGGGCTTTCTTCTGCCCTACTAACTTAAGAACTGTTAAAACTCATCATTTCCTAGCTGTGTTGTTTTGTTCTTTTGATGAGTTGTCTGTTGCCCTGTTTCTCTGCTCATTGATGCCCTCAAAGCGAGAGCTGGGGGTGAAGACGTTGCAGGTGGCAGAATGATCAGAACTTGGCCGTGGTGGAGAACTGCGTTACTGGGATGTACAATGTCAGTTTGAAAACCCTTATTATGGGATGAGAATGGTTCAAGGGGAGTCTGTTATGATTACTGGTCTCTCTTCTTAGGGCTTTCTGCACCAGACTGCCTGGAATGCGGGATCACAGCTTTTGCTTTTTCACAATAGTCCCCTTTTTAATCAGTTTCAGTAACATTTTCTGTTACGAATGCTTTAAGCTTATTTACTGTCTATTTTTAAACTCACTGGGAAGAACTGGAAAAATTAAGAATTCTTTTAGTAATGTGGCATTATCAGACCTGTTTTTCGAATGTCAATGATTCTAATTCAATGCTTAATGTAGGTATATTTAGATTGATACAGAAATCTGTATGCAACCGGTTGGTTTCTTCATAGTATTTTCTTCAGCTCGTATGGGTACACAGTTAATTGTGTGTCCATGGTGTGGAATGTTAAATCATAAATCCACTGTAGAAAATACATAGGAATGTCTAGTGTCTTTTTTTCCTTCAATTTAGAAAAGACGGTACCAGTCCTGAAGTAAAAATATTCCTGGTAAATAACAAAATAAATTGAAAAATAGACTTAACCTTACATAAGAGCATTCATGCCCAGGGATGACATTGGTTTAACTAAGTCAGTACAGCGTGACTTCATAGATTCAATTGCTGTCATTTGTATGTATTGAACTGACTTCGCCCCAAGGTATTTCTGGACAACCATTCGATCTGTTTTATCTATGTCAATTTTTCCATGTTTAAGAATATCTTCGAATATTTTTTAATTAACGAAATTAAATAATGGATTTGAGCCAAACATAATTATTTCTGTTCCGTTCCTCCCCCTGCGTGTGCCCTCCATCACAGACAGGCACAAAGGCGATGCTT
Source organism: Arenaria interpres (assembly GCA_013399435.1). NCBI lineage: Eukaryota > Metazoa > Chordata > Aves > Charadriiformes > Scolopacidae > Arenaria > Arenaria interpres. Next base: position 652,468 of record VXAK01023844.1, on the reverse strand, counting down.
AGCTTTGTACAGTGGAAGGAATTTTTGTTAGATTTGGGGTTTTTTAACTTCTATATACAGTAGAAAAGTTATTCTTCAGTGGTAAATGATTGTGTGAAATGTGCTTGTTGACTGGCACCCTGGTGAGTTACCGTCCCTGACACCCAATTTGTAGCTCTAGTAAGTGTGTCAAGTAACCAAACGGTGGGGAGTTTGACTTGAATCAGTCACATTTAATGGTTTTCCATGAGTGAGAGTAGAGTTTAAATGACAGCCATATAAAAGTTGAACACTTTACAGCTTACTAGTTATGTTAGAAGTAGGTTTTAAATATTAGGAGAATAATGCTTGACAAAGTAAATGACTGGTACAATGGTCTGAAAAGAAAAATAGCAGTGTAAAAGCTTTCAGTAGTATATTTTTAAGTCTTTACTAATACACAGCCTTAAAAAACTATATATCTATAAATCAGTTCAAGATTGTGGTGAAAATTACTAAAAAAAAAAAAGGCAGATAAAAAAATTAAACACTGTGAATGGCTTGACCCCACCTCCCACCAACCCAAATGCTGAAATTTTTATGAACTAACGAAGGCAGAAAGTTGTGAGCAGTTTGTCTGTGATGCAGGTTAATCATGTCCATGTTTCTAGTAGGGAAGGGATGATGGGCGTGAGAGCAGCCTTCCTCTCTGCATCTGGGAGGTCTGCAACATAGCAATGTCTTAGAGACTTAAACTTTCCCTTTCATTCTGAGGAATTCTGTGGAGATTTTTCATTAAATTTTCCATATGCAAGAAATCGGCTCATCTGTCCTGTTTACTTATAGAAAATTAGTAAGACTTATATGGAATACTCAAAGTACTCAACTCTCCTTAGTATTTGTACCATAAAATTTTATTAGCCATAGAAGAGGTGCTTTTCTGGCATGTCCTGCAGGGAGACTCTTGTCTTTTGAGCGCTTGTCTGCTGTTGCTGGTACTGGGTGAATGCTGCTTCCCAGTTAGGCTGAAGTGCATCTTTCTGGTGTCTTCACACAGAATATCCCTGTAACCAGCCTCGTTGTTGCTTCCATCTCCTTCAGGTGGTTCTTAATTTAAGAACAGGTGTATTAATTCATTCTCTGTAACTGTTTCTAAGTGGAAAGACCATTTTTTATTTCTTTTGTTACAATAATATTTCCCGGCGAGTTAATGAGGTTGGTATGCACATTTTCAAAACACAGGCTCATCAGAAGCTCTGTGACTCATGAACATAGAACTTTTCATCCATTTTAATTTTTTTTTTTCCCCAGTAGGCTATTAAAAAAATATCTGAACAGGTGCAAACTACCGAAGTGCCTTTTTACCAGTAAAACATGAAAGATTTCTTTAAGAAGGAGGGACATTACTTACTTGAAGTATAATTTCTTTCATATGCTGCTACTGCCTTCTTGGTTAATACCTGTCTCATTCAGATTCTCTTCTTGTGTACATTAATTATTTCAAGCTGTCTTCTCCATCTACTGTCAGATTTGGGAGTGCAGCTTTCCACGGTGCACCTGCATATTTTCAACCTGCACTAAAAACATACAGGCAAAAATATACCTTCTAATGCTTTTTATTTCTTTTGCCTGTGTTGTTTTCTTTGTTACTTTTACTGGTGTGTGATGACCTTATCAGAAGTTTTTTGGAAAATGGCCTCTAGCTTTTATCTGAACATGCTGACTTCTTCCACTTCTACAGATTTCACTGTACAGCTGGAATAGTTATGCTTCAGTAATTTAACATGGAAAAGGATTCATTTATTAGCTTAATAATCTCTGTGTTGCTGGAGTTAAGTCATATTTGCATCTGGTGGAGTTTATGAAAGGCTGTTTTCTTGGTACAGAGATCGTGGAAAATGCATCGTATGTTATCTTCAAGAATATTATTTTCAGTAAGTGTCATATACCAGATGGCTCTGGGACCTGTTTAGCTATCTGTTTTTGTTAATCTTGCTTTGCTTGCTTGAGACCTCAAAACTTAATTTCCCCACCTGCTGATAAATATAGGGTCACAGGAATTGCCATATTGGGTCAGACCATCTGTTCTTTAATTAGGAGTAGTAACAGATGCTTCAGATGATGATGCAAAAAAATCTACAATAGACAGTTATGACAATAATATACTCTAGGGTATATGTCTCCGGGACCCTGTTAGTTCAGCTTGTGTCATAAAACTCAAACATTTGTATCTTTTCCTGCTCTTTGTTTTTAAATATTTTTTATTATAATGTAATTTTATCTTTTGTTCTCTCCTTAAATGCTGCTAAGCTTTTGGCTTTGCAAATCCTCAGCAGTGTGTTCCTTAGGCAGGGACAGGAAGAAGTATTTGTAGATGGTGAACTTGTTGCCTCTTGGTGTAGATGAACACCTTCTTTTGCTCTTGTAATATTTCTGGAAGGAAATTCTTGCTCTGCCCATTTTCTATCCTTTTTGCGAGGGGGAGGGAATCTTACTCTCTCCTGATTTTTTTCCCCTTCATATTGAGATTTCCATGCTGCCCTTTATTGCTGGTTCCTGTCTCTGCAAGGCTTTCAACTAAACTGCAGTAACTAGAGGATTCCAATTTCCCACCATGCTTCAGTTGAGACGACACTATTGACTCCTGCAAGAGAGAATATTTCTCATCTTAACCCACTGAAGATATGTAACTTGTAGAAAACACCTTCAGAATTTTAGCTTTTAATTGAGGAATATATGCTTTGTTGTACTGGTGAAGGTGGCTTTGCAATAGGAGCGATGACTAAACCTGCTGCAGCAAAGCGCTGCTCTGAGGAGAACGTGGCACGGGACAAGGCTAGGGGCAATTTTGGGGGGTAGGAGGGGGTGTCTGTGCTTCCCTACACCCAAAATGAGAAGTAACAGTTTGTTTTTTGTCTTACTGTAAGTAGAGTGATATTTAAAGGATTTATGAACTGGGGGGCAAACACTGTTTGCTAGTAGTAGAAACATTCATATCTAAAGAACAATTCCTGAACTTGCAATGGGAGCAGGGGAGATGCCAGGACCATGACGCAGAAGCAGGGGATGGAGAGAGGATGGCTGTGGCCATTAAACACCTAATGAATCCATTTCTGCCATCCACTTTGCTACACATCAGATGCCCTTTTACTCTGGTGGTTTTTCGTTTCCTGTGCTGATCAACAGCAGTTGGTATAGAAAACAACTGATGTCGCTTGAGACGATATCATAGTTTTAACTATGTCTGCAAAAGGGGGTCTTAAGTTCTCTTCATTCTTGCCAGTTTTGCGGGGGAGACTTACCTCTTAAAGGGTATTGCCAGCCTCCTTAAATTGCTTACATTTTTCTCCATTTCTCTCATTAAACTTCAAGGTGAGAGCAAGTTAGCAGTGAAGGAGTCGATAGGATTTGAGTGAACAGCTGTGAAGGCAAGTAAGAAAATTAATGGGGAAGAGAGAGATTCTTGTTAGATACATTAGTAAAGAGAAATGAAGTGTTGAACCCTATCCTAACTAGCAAGGGAATGCAGTTCTTCTTCTAACCTGCTTCTAAGCCTTCGAGCCAGCAATCTTTGTTGTGTTGTGTTCAGGTTTCCAAGGAGATGGAAGATATTTTTGTGAAACTGAGAAATTGAGAAATCATGAGAAGGGAAATTTTAAAATGCACGTCAAACCACAAAGTACAGTGGCAGGGAGGACCTGTAATATGCAGGATTTTAAGGGTAGAACTTAAATGCTATATGACTGAAATTTGTCTTTTCCACCAATAGTAATGATTAGTATTTAACTGAGAGCTATTTTAGGATGATAAACAACATTCCTTTCATTTTTAACTGCTTGAAGGGGGGGCTAAGTGCCTGTTAATAGATGCTGTTTTTTTCCAAAGTCTGCGGGAATTCTTTACTCAGGATCAAAACCCCATAAACGCTACTGAGAAATTAAGTTTGTTTAAAAATGCTGGAAATCTAATTCTTGAGCTAGCTGTTTGGGTTTGAGAGTGTTTAATGAATAGATCTTACAGATTGAGCAACCCAGGAATGTTCAGTGTGTAGGATGTTAAGAGCTACACAAGACTATGTGAAGTGCTTAAGTCAACTTCTTGAGGAAACGGGACATTTTCAGTTGACAACAGCATGCACATCGCATGCTATTACATTTTGCATCCAAAAAGTACTCAGATGCAGCTGTACGCTTAAGAGTTCTGGGCAGTTGTAGTGAGGTTGTTGGAAGAGCGGGCTTGTACCAGGAAAGTATTTGGAGAGTCGCTGTGAGTCTCTATGAAAATTCAGGAGGCGAAAGGTAAGTGGAAACTAAAAATACTGCCGCATGGATTAGAATTTCAGCTGGAAGGCTGGGGTGACTGCAGTAGGTAGTCGCTTGGTAGTACTGGTAGGGAAGAAGAGGAGCTTTAATGGACATGGGGAAAACGTGGGCTCCAATGTAAGTGTAATTCACATAGTAAATCAATCAACAACGAACTATTTGTCTACTGGAAATTAGTCTTCCTCAGTAGTATTTGTTTAGGGGAGTCAGCAACCCGTGGTACCATCGGATCCCCAACTGTCAGGTCTGCTTCTTGTTTATTCCATAGGTTTTCTTTTTAAGCAGGCAATAATGTGACTTCTAAAGATACAGGGAATATGTGATTTATTTTTATTTCATAAAAGCATTTATTTTTAGAACAACACCATGTAACACGATGCTTTGTATTATGGTCGTTTCATGCAGTTTTTTACTTTTAAGACTTAGATTATTTTTTTTTTACTGAATATTCTAGGAAGAAGGATTCACCTACATTTACTTTGTAATGTGTCAAACTCTAATTCCATCCTGTCACCCATTAAGATATTTTGTAAACAAACAACTGAGCTGAAAACTTACTTTGTTTGCATTCATGAAAATATTTGTAGTATCATATTTTCAGATACTGTCGTTCTTGGGAAATCATAGAACACAATGAACTGCAGAAGTTTCGAAGAGCATGAAACTGTTAAAGGATATTTTATTGATACAGGAAAAAAGGGACATCTTTGCCAGCTATCCCTGCAGTTTTCACTTAAATGTACTGATCTCTTAAAGTAGCAAAAATGGTGATGTGAGTTTTGTCTTAGCTTGAATATTGTGATATGTTTGAGGCCAAGAGAATAGAAAAAAGCATTAGTAATTTCAAAAAAAGGATTGAAAATGCAAAACCTTTGGGAAATAGTAATAATTAAATATTACTGAAGGTTACGTTAACCTAGTGTATAGGGGCAATTATTAAGTTGTTTCTCATGAATTTGGCTTTATATGTGTAGAAATGGTGAAAGTGGTGGGGAGAGCATTATATAGGGGGCATTTTTTCTGTTGGTTTTGGCACCTGAGTTACCTGGTGCAGAGCAAGCTTCAGTCAGCACTGAGTTGTGCAGACGTGCTTTCCCAACTTCACTGTAGACAGTAAAGTGAAGATTTCATTTTTATTTTTTCTTTAGTGAGTGAGGTTCCAGTGAAACCTCAAAGCTGAGAGGAATTTCAAAATGAAAATAAAATGATCATCTGTCAGGAGAGATTCATTGGCTGCTATTCAGTACAGAAAACTGTGCAAAATCCTTGTGGCCAGCTAAATGAATATGAATGTGTTACTTTTTTTTTTTAACTTCCATGCATAACAGAAGATGCCTAAATCATTTCAATCCAGGCATGATTGCAGTTGGTTAATGCCCACTTTGTATTTAAAAGTTCTGAAAATCAGTTTTATGCTGAAAGAGTGATAAATACAATTTTTTTTTTTTACATTGATGATGACTTCTTGTCTCTTCAGTTATCTCCCCTATAAAACTGAGTTCAGGTTTCAGTGAAGGTCTGGTTTGCTGCTCTGAATATTTAGCTTGTTAAAGCACATGGGGGTAATCCTTCCTAAAAGTAGTTCTTCAATAATTTCATCCTTGAGGACCAGTGTCCAGGGTATCTCAAGTTGCCCACATCTTGTCCAAGGAAAGGTCTTCATTGTGGTATGTATTGTGATATAAAACCAGAAGCACTACTATCTACGTTCGATCTAGTAATTAAAATAATAAATATATAATAAATATAATTCTGTCAAGTACTTATATCCAGTCCTAGGAGAGGAAGAAGAGAGAGAGGAATTTAGAAAAAAACTAAACTACTTTAATGAATTATTACTAATAAAAGAAAATAATGAAATAGATACAGTATATATAAGTATATACAAAATTGTTTCAAGTTCCCAGGAAGATGTCACTGGCAGGCACTGGGGGAGCCCCAGACTGGCCTCAGTGACAAATGGGCACTGAATTCCAGAGCTCACTGGTGGGGATTGAAGGTAGATGAACTGACAGGGTCTTCCTCAGGCGTTAGTCCTCAAAGAGAGCTCTTGAGGAGGAGTCATAAAGAGGAGCCAACCTGGCGCGTTGGCTCCCGCAGCCTTTATCCCGAGCGTGGCCGATGGGATGCGACACCCCATTGGTCAGTTTGGGTCACCTGACCCACCCTCCACGAGGTAAACAACCGAGTCAGCTGACCCCGGTTGCCACGGCAACAAGTGCCCGCAGCAGCCCGTCCCTGAGCAGAGAGCAGGCCCTGGACACCCAAACCGGGAGAAATTAAGAAGGTGATGATGGACTCCCCTGTAAAACAGGGCACAAAGGAGGTCTTTAAGTGGTATTTTTAGGATGCAAAGTAGCTGTAACAATATAGGCTTAATGCTTTTCCCCTCTGCCTTTTGCAGAATGTCCTGTGTACCTTTGTGCAAGCTTTCATCTTTGCTTTCAGTTGAGAGAAAGGGTGGGTCACCACACTGTCCAGCTAACTTCATTTTGTACTTTACACAGGGACTTTATTTCATGTTGTACTTCAGGAGCATTCTAGAGGTATGCTGCATCTTGTATGGTCACTTCTCACCTCTGGCTCTATTCTCCCCTGAAATGCTGCCAGTGGTTAGTTGAGTTGGATAAGAAATGAGCTCGAATTTGTCTTTATAAAGCCGTTAATTTGGTGTGTGCTTTAAATCTGAATCAATTCTTCAATCCAGCTGCCCGTGTGGCTAAGGGGTAGGTTATTTGGCTGCTGGTTTTGGTGGTGTCACTGGCCTGTGCTGCTTTGAAGGTCTTGTGGGGCAGCAGGGTGCAGGTGCTGTGTTGCTTCCTGGGTAGTGACAGGTGATATGCAGTGCTGTCACATCCTGGGAAGGAGGAAGAGGGGCGTCCAGAGATCACTGTGTCCTGTGGCAGCTGGTAAGGGGGTGTAGCTTCTCCTCCTTGGTACTGTGGTTCCAGGGAAAGGAGTTCTGCTGGGCCAAGCAGGATTGCTAGTACTGAAATCCAGCCAAGGCACTGGAAAACTTAAAGCAGCTCTAAGTTTGTCAGTGTTTGGTCAACTTTCAGAGCCTTTGTAGATGTAGCTTTAAAAAAAACCCAAGAAATTGGAGTATTTGAAGAAAATGTACTTTTCTGCTTCACCTCCATTTACTAGAATTTGGGGATTACAGTCATGCAAGTGGTGGTCATTATCTTTCCGTCAGTGAAATCATCCTTTTTCCTTCCTAGCTGTCGTAAACTTACGGCAGCAATGTCCTGCTCTTCACTTGGGACTGTTTTGTTTTAAACTCTCATCAGCTGTAGAAAAGTAATAGAATAATGCTGTTTTTATGAAAATACTACATAGAGTGATGTGTAGTTAGTTTCCTTTTCCTTTCTCCCACTCCTTTCCCTTTGCTACTGTTCTTTCTGTGTGAATATTGATGTATTGTGCTTCGCCCAGACAAAAAAGCAATTGTTTACAGAAATCACTTGCTACTTATGTAGGCGTACGTTTTTATTTGAAGGAGCGAGAAATACGAGAAAGGGCCAAAGGTAGGCTAAGAACAAAATATCAATCCTTTTTTGCTTTCCTGATGTCTGATGTGATTTTTTGTGTGTGTGTGCATAGAAAGATATAAACCCAGGCTGTCTGATGGCTCAGAGTTATGTGCGTCTCTGACCCTTACAGACATGGCCCTGAGGAAATTGTTTCCCTTCTCGGAGAACTCCATTTTGAAGGGACTGAATTTGGCTGATATGTGATACCGTGCATAAGCTTGTCACTGGGGAAGAGAAATATTTAGTTGGGGTACCTCATAAACTTTCCCATTTCCAGTAAGATCTTTAAGGCTGGACTTTAGTAGCTACTGGCTTAAAAAGAAAAGGTCAATGGATTCTGAGGGAGGAGGGAAACGTGCATGCCATGACAAAAACGTGTTATGGGACGTAGTATGATACAGTAATACGGAATGCATGGAAAATGCAGTGGTATGAATTAATGCATATAAAAATACTGGTAAAACAACATTGCTTTAAGTAAAAGGACCTTGTGCCCTTGAGGTCTTGAATTCAGACCTACCTGTGGTGGCACAGCATCTGTATCTGCCTTTTTCCTTGCCATTCTCCTTGAGACTTTCCACTACCATGCAGTGAAGAAGTCACCTCTGTGTATAGCATTACCTGTGCTGTTTACATTATTATTCAGTTGGTAAAACGAGTACCTTGTGGATGTCTTTGGAGCTAATTAAACTTGTTCTCCCAGGAACCAGTTCTCCATAAGCAGAAACAGCAGAAGGATGATACTGTGCTGAGGCCCAGAGAGGATGAAACATTTCCCCAACCGCTGCTTCTGCCTTGGCTAACAAGTCAGATCCATTTTATCAGTTGCATTTACATGTGAGAGCTCTAAGCAGAAACCTCAGGGCATAGTAGTGCTTGATGTATAATAAATACTATTTGGTTTTTTTAATGGCTAAATGAAATGTGAATTTAAAGCTTTTAACAAGAATCTTTGTAAACATTTTTAAAGCTTAAAAACTAATCTTTAATGTGTTTTTTAAGAGGTCTTGTTAATGTATTTTCCTACTAATACTGTCAGCCACAGATTTAAAGAAGAAAAAAAATGACTGGAGCTGAAAGCAGTTTAACAGTTTTGTGATGGAGTGGTGTTAAGAAGAAAACAAGTATTCTGGCAGTACGAACCTTTGACAGTTTTGGGAGGTGACTGTATGCAGACTCAGGACTGAGGAATATTGATGGGGCTCTGAGAGCCCTGTAGTATTTGTGCACTGGTTCCAGCAGTCCGTTTCCTGTTAAGTTAATCAGATGCTTACAACTTTTTATGACTGTTTAACCTGCAAAGGGCTGATTTTAGCTGCTTTATGATGTACCAGAGCCATGCCACATATTACTCTTGTTCTTTTTTCTCATCTTTACAACAAAACTGAGTCTCACCTAATTCCTCAAAACAAATCTTTCAACAAAATGTTACTGAACAAAAAGCAAGATTTTTTTTTTTTTCTCTAAAGCTTCTCTGTTAGCTATTTAGCATTCACCTTTGTCTTGTTTCTCCTCAGTCGTCCATTTGGCGTGGTGTCTTTCAGCTGCTAATATGAATAGACAGTGAAGAAAACATCTCCCTTGTTCTATACCTATTCCTTTCTTTAGCTGTAGAGGAGTGTTAAGGTCTATCTCTGTATTTCATGAAGATTTTAAAAAATGAATGAGACTGTTTCTCCGTAGGGAAGTGGCATTTTCATTTTCTGCTTTTAGCATTCATCATGCTGCTGTAATGATTACTCACTGTTAGCCCTGTAGGCTGTTCTGATGAAAGTGTGTTTGCAGAACTTCAGTGCATCTTAAAGAAGCCGCTTGAGAGCACGTTTGAAGTTTGATTTTATTTTTTTTTTATTGTGGGTTGTTTTTTTTTCCCCCAAAGATACCACCACAAGCTTCATCCATGAGAGTTTTCAGTGTTTGAAACTAGATTCCAGCAAACAAAACGCCCTTCATCTATAAAGTGAATAATCTCTATAATGGATGGCACGTGTTATGTCACGGTGTTAAGGAAATCGATTCCACCAGATGCTCAGCTGTCTCCTAGCCTCCAGCTGCTGCTTCCCTTATGTTTCACACCCAAATTGCTTGGAAAGTATTTGTGGTAATAGGGAAGGTGGACTTCAGTCTATTTTAGGCATCTTGTACTAAAAAAAGAATTTGATACTTCTTGCTGGGCTGTATCACTTTAGGATTGTTTGGTCTGAGTCCATTTTTAGAGTAACACTAAAAGAAAAACAATAGTGATAATCAAAAACTCTCTCCATTTCTTTTTGATTGACTGCAGAATTTCTTCTTGAACATCTTCCTATGGGATAACCCTTTCCCTAACATGGCTCCTCTGTATTCTGAAATCAAACCGCAAAAGGGGTTACTGCCTTCAGTGCCGTGTACCTGCAGTTTCCTTGTGGAGCTTAGTGTGCTTAAAAAAGTTTTCTGCAAAATGAAATATCTGGTTTTTTTTTTGTTTTATCTTAAACACTTTTCTGTAGTAGAGCGTTTTACTGACATTGAAGTTCTCTTGTGAAGTGTTTTACTCCAATCTTTTTTGATATCCAGTGAGCTATTAGTTTAATGCAAACGTGTCTAAAAAAAATTTTGCGTTCTGATTCTCTGTTACTATTGTTCACGTTGATGGTTGTGAGGCGTGGTGGAGTAAACAGTTGAATCCCTGAAGATGATGTGGTTTAGTAATAACTTTAGTGGTGGCTTTAATGATAATGCTGCATAGGCAGTCTTTTTGCGAGGACATTCAGTTCAGCAGTTACCCGTGTTATAACTTGGTCTTTTCCAGCAGTCATTAGGCACAGTAAAATTCACAGCACAGTGGAAAAATGAAAAGTGACAGTTGCTTGTTGCAGTGTAAATGGCATAATAAAAAATTATGATCCATGCCAGAACTCTTAATTGATCTTTTTATACACAAGTATTAATAATTATGCTGAAATGCTTCCAAAATGAAGGTATGAATGAAAGTACTGAGATTTTAGATTAAATGCACGGATTTATTTCTCATACCCTTCTCCCTGAAACAACACTTGTGTAGAAGGCTGAATTTGAAGACGCTTACCAGATTTTTGGGATTCTCCTTTTATTTAAATATCTAAAGTAGCTTTTAAAATATGTTAACATATATAAAAATACATAGTAACATAAAAACCCATGGTTTTTTATGTATATTTATTTGAGAGGTTCTTAGATTGGCTTTGTGCATATGATTTTATATTTGGTAAAATCTGCCACCTTTTTCCCCATGGGCAATAAATTCATTAATTTTTGTGGAGTTTTTGCCAATAGTATACTGTAGTGAAATTGTTGTAGAACTGTTGCTGCTCGGTGATGTTTGTCTCTGTCCTCCTTCCTTGCCGGAATTTTCTTTTAGGTGTTCAGTGAGCTATGTAGGATTTCCACCTGCATGTAGATAGTTGATCTTTCTTTAAAATATGTATACTATATATGTAGCATCTACATAAATGTATTTACATTGATATATCTGTGCAGAAATATAGTGGTACATGTTATATATTTCATAGGTATAATATAAATATGTTAAATTTTTTTCTGAAGCTTCTTGAATTGACATCTTCAATTATTAGGTTTGTTTCTCACCTGCCCAATCTTTTCCCAGGAGTTGCAATAAATGTCAGTGTCTGGTGTGCAGCAAGATGAGAAATGACAATAATATATAGAGAAGAATTTTTTTTAACTGTTATTACTGTGCCATGTTCATTTAACAAACCAGAATTTACAAGTATGTCTATTCAGATTGTTAGTTGTAGTCAACTAAAATGAGGTTCTCTAAAAGAAGTTTTTGACAGTCTTCATGATGGATTATGTTTGTATCCAAGCTTTTAATGCTGCAGATGTATTTTTTAGAATACCTTTCATGATGAGTTATCCTTAAAATGGTTTATCCTTGTTTAAAATATCGATATATTTGGTAGTTCACAGTGCTGAATTTTTTTTACATACTGACGTTTTCACTCCTGGAGTTTAAAACAAGTTTCCTCTAGTTCAAAAAGTAGAGCGTGTTAGAAATTTTGGTTACTTCAAAGAGTTAACTTTCTTGATTAAATGGATTTTATGGTTTTGAGATAAAGAGCCTGAAAATAAATATACTTTAACACAAATACTTGATTCTCTCTTCTGCTGTACTAATCTCTCATGGAGCTCCACAGTTAAACTGAATGTGTCTCACGTTCAGGTTCCAGTTGCCGCTCTTATTCTGATGCGTATGGAGTTTTCCAGTGTAGCTCATATTGCATGGAAAAGCCTTGGAAGGCAGCTACAGACAGGGTGAAGTATTTTATGTTGGCGTGAAAGTAATGCTGTATCTGCTAAGTAAATACCCACTCAGCTCATTTATCGTTTTCTGCTGTGTGATAGCTGTGCTGGCTAGAACAGAGTGAGTGAGTACTCTTGGGTAAGTTTGCAGCTTTGGATGCACTTCGGCCCTGTTCTCCGTGTTATCTCCATCTAGTGTTTCCTTTACCATGGCTTTCTGCGTTTCTTTTTGAAACGCTCTGCTTGTTTCTCTGCTTTTTGTGCTTCATCTCTTGCTGCTGCTCAGCACTTCTGCAGGGTGCAGAGTTCTCACCCCGATACATGCTCACTGAATGGATTCAGCTGCCCGCTTGGAACACCAGCTGCCTGACCTGATCTGTGGTGACTTTCCTGAGAGGGATTGTTCTGTGCTATGCTTGTGTCTGTGCACATTTTGAAAGTCAGTAAGCTAGTGAATGGTATGCTCCATTACCTTTCAAGTGTAGGTTGTATAGTTTTCATTTTGTGCTCAGATATATATATATATTTTTTAAATGAAGTTAATTCTTCTGTTGATGTAAACTGTTGGTAATTTTGGCATCAGTTAAAACAAACATTTGTGCTGCGGGAGTTAAAAGCAATTTCTATTCCTGCCTTGCTGTGTTGAAATTGAGCATCATTCTGAAAATATGGATTGTCTTGTCTTTTTTGAATGTTAAAAGTTCTGTAGCTGAACAATTCACTTGGCCGGTATCTGTTATGATTCGCTATCGCTCTCAGTGAATCTGCTCGTTCCTGCGCAAGACTATATCAGCTAAAAATATTACCAAATCTATGAGTTTGATGTAGGAATTCTGCGTCATTTGGGTTGTCCAGTCTGAGAGATCCGAAAGGGTGAAAAGCAGAGTCGGGACTGATTTTTCTAAACAGGGCTGTTGCTGCTCAGGAAGAGATCCATTGTGAATATTTTTACATGCCACAAATCAGGCCACTTTTGTATGTCTCAAATTTCAGCATCCCCAGAGTTGGTGACTTGTTGAAGTTTCTGGTTTTGAGCTGTTACTCCAGTAGATGAGCATCTCAGAAATTTCCTGGGAACCCTGTGAAGCCCTATTGCTTTATTAATACAGCACTAGAAAATCTGTTTGATATCCTTAAAGCATGTGAGACATTAATGTTCTTGGAAACATATCTTTATTTGATCATCATAGGTAATAACGCTTCCAATATCTCATGAAGAGAAATTAAATGACATGCCAAGATGAGATTTGTCTGCCACAGGAAATCAGTTTGTTTTCTCATTCAGGAGTGACTTCAGTCTTCATTTCTAAGGTTTGACTTTTCCCGGAGAAGACCCTCGTTATCTGTTGTGCTAGCAAAGTAAATCAGCCTGGCTGTTTAATATGAGTGAGTTAAAATACTGATTTTTCTGCTCTCTGGGGAAATTACTACAGTCAATAAAAATGGATGAGTTGTTCCAGCTTTTACATTTTTGACAGAAGAGCAATAATTGTTGCTGATTTTTATATAGCAAATTCAATGCTAATATTTGACTAAAAAGTGTGGCTAAACTTCATGGCTTTTTCCAGCTTTTGTTGCATTAGGCAACTCCAGCAAATATAGAAAATTCAGGAGTGACCTGGGAGTTGTGGCTGAAGTGACTCTCCTCATCTGATACAGGAGTCCTTTGGGGTTTTACTAAATAATTTTTTCCTGGACAAAAATCTGTTTGTATCCTTGGGTTGTATGCTCTGTTACTCATTTTATGATCTCTTTAGAGTTGTTTTGGTTTCTCAATCACTTAATGGGATAAAGTAAGATTCACTGAGGTTATTAGTGCTGTTTCAATTTTCAATTTGACTCCAGTGGTTTGAGGAACGCTATGTGGTGTGGTTCAGAGTTTAAATGGCTTAGCCCATTTTTGCTGATGGTTGTTGTATTGAGAGTAGGTAGTAGTCATGAAACTGTTATGTCACTTCTCTTTTTGAAAACTCCTTATCATAAATGTTTTACTGATGAAAAAAAAGTTAAATGGTCAGAGTAACAAGCTCATGTTTGAAATGTAATTAAATAAAAAAAACCTATCCCTCTTCAAGAGGTAGGGGAGGTAGTAAAATGTCTCCGTGTAATGCAGAACTTCACTGACTGTAAGTGGGCAGGCAGGATGGTATCTTCTGTGATTCAGTGATGGGCAGAAACCAATTCATTGCTTGATGGCATTTTCTTGGCATACTGATTTCTCAGAGCTTTGAGAACCACATTAGTTCTTCGAAAATAATTGCTTTGTGAGATTGAAGATAGTGCCTTTGGGGAGCTTGGGTCAGTAGTAGTAATTTGAAAGAATATTAAGGTTACCAAGAAACGGTTTAATAGATTGAGTTAAATCTTTAGTAGTCAGTGAGCTTTGCTTAATTTACCCTGTGTGATTTCATATGCTTAGAATTGCCTGGACCACCAAACGGGTGTCAAGTTAAACATTGGCTTCCCTCCATCCTTCACTAATAGATCTTTTGAAGACTGTGCTACCAAAAATAATTAAAATGGTATCTTTTAAAAGGTATAGAAGGCCCGATCCTGCAGATCTAAAAGGGGTTCCAGAATTCTGCCTCATTTGTAGTTTTTAACAAAATTTTGAGAGAAATGTTGACAATAAATAGATACATATATGTTAATGGTCAAAGATATGTCTGCTTTAGAGCTGAGGCAGCATTTGTAATCTTGTGAGCCCCAGAGATGGAGAATGATGCTTTCTGTCCTTCAGTTCTGGGTCCAGTAACACAGTATCTTGGCCTAAAGATTGACGTCACAGTTGAAAGATATTTATGAAAGTATTCATAAACTTTGCTCTCAGCACCTCTGCTCTTAATCACACCTGAGTCACTACCCTTTTCCTCAGTCATCCCTTTGAAAAATAATTTGTGTCATAGTGAATGTGAAGTGTGAGTGTATTTGTAGTTTCGATGAGTTTAGCAAAATGGCTGTACCCCAGATTTTGTACGGTTTTGACTGGGATTCGGGTCAGATGCTGCTCTGCCACGAAGACACAAGGTTTATGTTTGTACTGTAGTGTCCAGGAAGAGAGGAGGAAAAAAAGGCAAGCTGTAGTAGTTTCATGAATGGTGAGGAGAAACTTCCCTTTGATAATGTCAGGTTGTCATTAAGCACTGCTTTCAAGGGCCTGAAGGATAAATTCTTCTAGATACAAAATGCTTTAAAAATTCTGAGAATTTTTCATGCTTGTCATCATCACCCTAGATGGAGCTCTGAAGTACGTTGTTGATGTTAGTGAACTTTGACCTTACTGCAATTTTGTGTATTATGTAAAGTGAGACATTAGATTACCCTTCTATTAATAGTTGTCTTTTATTCTTATGTTTCAAGGTTACATTTGTCATTAGCATTTTTCTGTCTGAGCTCCAGTTGCTGAAGTATCTTAAGGGTCATAATTAGGGATGCGCCTTACCTTTTTCATTCTTTAAATGTGCTTTCTATGATGTGCTTTCTCCAGTGCAAAAGAGCACACAAAGCGGTTTAGGAAAAGTTGACTGAGGCTGGACCTTCAGGGATGTGATGGCTCCACAGTCGAGTCATTGAGTGACAGCACAAAATGCCTAAGTTGCAAATATGTAGTAACCTGACTAAAATCCTGGGTTGGTTGGATGATGGTACGTGCTATGAATGTTAAAGACAACAGTATTTTTACCTCCCCCACTGATGAATTACATTGCTGGGCTGTCAAGTACACACAAGGTACTGGGTTAAGTAGTTAAAACAGCACTTGGTAGACAGTACAAATGATTTCCCATCAAATTTTTTACGAGGTTAGTAACATTGCTTTTTATAATGAAGTTGATTTGAGAGTTGCCACTGTGTTTGATTGCAGTCCCTTAAGTCTTACAACTGACTTCAGATGAAATCCAGCAAGTTCTAAGAATGAACCTCTGGGGTTTTCGGGTTCTGGGTTTTTTTTTGTGTAAGTTTAAAAAAAAAAATGTGCTATTCTTTCTAACTAGACTATAGTTGTTTATAATCTGAAGTAGAACTTAAATAAATTGTTTGCGTTTACCCAGAGAGACTCTCTAGAGTTTAAACGGCATATCTACAGATTCTCTCTTTGATTCCTACTATTGACCATACTATTAACCATATTTTCTCCTCTGTGGGAAAACTGGGCAGCTTTCCTCATATGTAGACACTTGAATGTTTATTAATAATTCTATAATGAAAAACTTTCTGCAGCTTGCTTTAGAGATACTGAACGTGAAACTGTAGACTTCTAATTCCAAAAAAGGGCACCTCTCTCAACCCTCATAAACTCTCAAAATTATTTTGGATTGACAAAAATGAATACTTGGGTCCATAGATATTGCTTAGAACTATAAATTCCCATCCCTATCCATAACCTGTTGATAAATCCATATTTTCAAATAAATCTCCTTGACACTTCATCTCGGTTCTTGCAAAACAGGCTCTGCTTTGTATTTTGTTCATAAGGTTTTCTCTTTTCTTGGATATCAGTTATCAGGATGACTTCACCAAAACATTTGGAAGCTGGGACACAAGAGAGGTCTTGGCTTGTCCCTCTTCTGTGTAAAGAATAGTTTTCTAACTATATCTGTAAGAGAATAGTTTTTCCCCCTTTTAGCCCTGCTAGGCTTTTCTGGCGTTTTCCAGCTGTGGACTCTAGAGAAATCGCAGTAAGAGATTCCTTAGGAGTCTCTTGGAGAACACTTGGATTTGAAATTTAATGATCTCAAGGAACAGCTGATTTGAGCAGCCATCCTCCTTGTAGAGAAAGCAGATTTTGCTTCAGCTTCATGCTTCAGTATCTCCATCAGCATTTTTAAATGTTTACCTACATCTCAGGGGGATGTGATGCTTAGTGCAATGCTGCACCGCGTTCATTTGAACCTACAGCAGAGAAAATACGTATATCTACAGAACTTATAGGAGGATTTGCAGTGGGATTTTTTTCTTCTTTTGTTCTTGCTTCTTCAGAGATATTTAGTTACCATAACAACACAAAGTAATTGTTAAATGCATGCTGAGGGTTTGGGTTTTTTTTTTCTAGCTTTGTTTGCTGCTTATGTTTAAAAGTGTGTTATATGTAGAATAAAACCACCTCAGTCACTCAGGAGCAATATAGCTCTATAGCTTTTATTCTGAAACTAAAATATTGAATTGATAAACATGGTGAAATATTTAGGAATGGCACCTTGTTTTTTATGCTATGAAGCTAACTTGGGGTGTAGTGCATATTAATATGTAAATCTGAATTGAGACTAAAAAAAGACATACAGACTATTATGTCTAATGTCAGTCTTTCAACAAAGTAAAGTCTTAAACGATCTAAGATGTTACTGGGGCTTACATGGGCATGGCATGGTGATATATTGCAACTTGAATATGTATCTCCCTGACAGATTTTCAGCCAGTAGAAAACTGCTGGTCTGAAATACCTACCCCCAAAAAAGTGATGAAATGAACTTCTGCATTTGTTCTGGTTCCCAGTCCATGCTGTCCATCTATGCCTTTTAGTGTGTTTGGGTGGAAATTGCAAGTAATTGTCTTCAACAACAGTAAGCATATTGTTGCTGATGAGGAAATGTTGTGTTTATGTGCTAAACTCTGGCACTGGCTTGTGAAGGTGAGGGGAGCACAACTGGTTACCGGGCTTAACAGTAGTTAGAGCAATCCACCACGAAGTGGAACGGAGCAGAACATGACGGCAGAAAATGCATCTGTTCTTCTTTGTGTGACTCGGTAGTGGGTAGAGTGCTGTATTGGCTTAACTTCAAACTTCCAGAAAGGACATAGCTATCGGGAATTCAAGCCAAAATGCTAAGTTTTGAAAGAAAGCAAACGTTGTGCTTCCATTTCTGCCGGGTGCTGAAGCTGAGGAGCTGACATTTCAGCAGCAGAGTGATGTCTTCATAGAGATGTCGAGTACAGGCTGAGTCATGTAATCTCCAGCTTCAAAAATTAAAATTAATCTGCTGTACATAAAGTTTTTCATTGCTGCCAGCCCACTCTGAAAACTTAGTTATGCCATATTTGCCAGTGTAATTGCAACAGTTTTGGCTGGCTTTTCTGTTTTTGTTTGGGTTTTGTTTTTCTTTTTATAAAAGACAAAAGTGTACGTTGTTTTCCTAGGTACTTGACAACAAGTTGCATCTAAACAACCACAATGTCACCTTCTTTCTGAGTTACTACGCCAGTTCCTTATGAACTTTAAGCTTTTCCTCTTAGCAAGTTTGGCTGATAGCTAATTCCAGCTCATCAAATCTAAATGAATGTTTTCTCTTTGGGAGTCAGTCACAGCCACTTCGAGGTTAAACAGTAATGTGGATGTTTTTCTTTCCATTCTGGGGTTGGTTTTTTTTTTTAGTATTGTAAACAAATATATTTTATTCATTCATAATTTGCTACAGGTCATAATATAAGATGGAATCAAGTTTTAGGGTATTTGATTTTTGCCTGTTGGAAGGTACACCCATGTCTATAAATGACTGGATAATCAATTTGGGCAGGGAATGGGAAAACATTTTTCTCAGCCTTTTTCTAGCAGATATAATACCTATTTGTCTGCCATTTCTAAAGTGGATTATATAGTATTTTTATACATCAGGGTGTGTTAGAGGGTTAGGGCGTGATGTTGGATGTATGGAATACTCTTGAAATCTGAGTGACTGAAGGAAGTTACTCGATCTCAATGGTCCCAACCATGAATATTCTGTGAAATGAGGGAAGATAATTCAGTGGTTGACGAGTTGGACTCTCCAGTGTAGGAAGTTGCTTATTGTGTTTTGTGTCTCTGGCACAGTTTTTAAGGGGGGGGGAGGAGGAAAACGGGGGAAAAAAAAAAGTCCTGAGGAAATGCTAGGAATAAGGATCAAGCTATCAAGATACAAGCTTACTTTTAAATTCATTTTGCTCTGTTAGCCTTCTGGTTTATTTCTTATTTCACTTACTACAGTGATTCTGTTCTCATCTCTAGTTATTTGGATGTCTTCAATTACTGATGCTTCCGTGTGATGGTGTTACCATCTACGAATTTCCCAACACTGCCTGTATGCCTGGGCAATGTTTCCAAATTCTTGCTTGCTGGCCTTTGCCTGCTATTGCCTCCTGTATACTGTTTAAACTTGCCCTGGAGCTCGGTCAGAACTTTCCCATTAAGTCAAGCTGGTGTCTCTGATTCCTTTGGGGTCCCACCTGCTAGCTCTTTGAGTAAGGTGAAGTCAGCTCTTCCAGAGTCTGGGATCTGTGCTCTACTACTCTTCTTCCTCATTTCTCCTTCAGGCTCTTACCACCTCTTTGGTCACTGCAGCCAAGGCTTCCATTGAGCATCACATCCCCAGCCAGGTCTTCCTGGTTTGTGAACAGCAGATCCAGCTGTGCATCAACCCAGCTTGGCCCATCCGGTACTTCCATCTAAAGCTTATCCCTGTTGCTACGTAATTTTGCAATTGAGGTTCAGATAGAAACACTTTTCTGTTGTGTTAGATACTAAAATGGATCCTAGTTGATTAAAAGAAAATGTGATATTGTATACAAAATTCAATATAAATCAGTATATTCTGTAGGCATTTGCTTTTCTGTGTGAAATAGAAATTAGAACACCTCTTGGACAGTGGTAAAATACAATAAAGGGAATTTCTTTGCATATATCATCAATATTTTACGAGGCAGAAGCAGAGGCAGATTATCTGGAATCAATACAAGCTCTAGAATCAACAAATTATTTTTCATGCGTGCTAAATAATCATGTGGGAGACATTCATTGCGAACAAGCTGGTAATATTTTTCTCCACACAGTTATGAAAAGAAATTTCTGCGGTAACAGTGACATTTGCCAATTTGGTCTTAAATTACTTCTTTCACTCTGCTAAAATGTTGTTGGTCCCAATTGGGATTACACGGTTACTCTGTAGAGAATCTTTTCTGAAGTGATGAATGATAGCCTTGCAGGCCATTTAGGTCCTGCTTTTCTGTTGTTATGGGTGGGTTCGTTTTTGGTTTGTTGTGGTTTTTTAGTTTTTCTTTTATCTCTTTCCTTTTAGTAGAAGGGATTTGAAGAAGAAATAACGAAACGTAAAATTTAGATTTAAAATTTGATTATTTTACCTCTTCAGTTTACCGCAGAGTTTACACAAGAATTGTGTGTAATCTGTGGTTCCCATTTTCAACTCAATGATGTTTTAATAGAAGCTGGAGAGATCGGTAAATGGCTCAGTGCCAAGAGGTGTTAGATTCGTACTAATGCAGTTTATTTGGTGGTTCTTGCCTAACTGTAAATGCTGGGGTATAAATAAATAACCTAATAGTTTTTGTGGGGTCGGAACTTACATAGGTTAAATATCCTTGTCATGCCATACCTTTGACTTTCAATTGAAGCTTGTCCATAATAAAAGATCCTTTCTCTATGGTGCATTAATGCTAAATATTTGTGATCTTGCTTCTGATAATTTTTGAACAGTTTTCTATCTAATAAATATTTGTATTGGAGATCCAGTTAAAAATATTTGCTAGCTATGGGACTAAATAAAAGGCATTATGGAAAGTGTGACTTGAAAGTGATGGATATTTTTCCCAAGTATGATTGTTAGCTCAAGATGTTGGGCATCACGTCTCAAGGGGTAGGGGAAGAACAGTGAAATGCTGTGGTACCACTCAACCTGTACGTCGCCTGTTGGAGGTGAATGTGTGGCAGAATTCAGCCTGAGTTAGGAGGCAGCTCTTTGGGCTGCAGTTTTTTTGCCTCTGACAAACCACCTTTCTCTTCTTAGGGAGTTGTCTGTATTTTCTTCAGGTCTCCTGTCTAATATCTTCTGACAACACCACCTAAGATCCAGTGGTATTCTAGTTGTACAGAAAGATGTATTTATTGCCAGTGGCCTCACCCATGTTGTCTCCTTTTCTTTTTAAAATGTGAGTTTTTCATACAACTGAGTAACAAATGGAGTTTTGGCTATTTTTATCTTCCAAGGCAGACAGAAATTTCCTTATTGTCATCTTTGAGGGATAAATACAGACCTGTTGTCCTTGGTATCTTTACTTAATCCTAACTCACTTGACCAGGTAGGGCACTCATTTTGTATGATGGCCACTCTCTTCTAAGAGCAACTGTAATTAATGTAAAGTGTTTCTTCTGTGTGACGTAGGTCACCTATCTTGTAGACTTGAAATATGGAATTCATTTGGCTTGCCTCCATAAAACAAGCTCGAGGTTGTTTGTGGGTTTTGGGTGGGTTGCTTTTTTTGTATACAGTATCTGACTCATCACATGGAGCCTTTTGTATTTTCTTCTGTATTTGAGAAAAAATGAGATGTTTCCCACTGTAAATTTAGATCCTTTTCTTAGTATTTAACATAAGGCAAACCTGTATAGGGGTTTTTTTTTCATCTTAGCTAGACTTTTTCCTACCAAAACTAATTAAGAACATTGTTTTTTAAAATACTTTCTTTTATGTATTGGCTGCTTTTATGGTCTGTTCATTACTATTCAGCTTTAATGTAAAATGGGTAAGACCAATTCTCTGGAAAGCCTGATGCTTACTTAGTTACTTGCATCCCACATACAAGCTACTGAGTAATGTTTTTGACAACTACATTATATATCATATTCAGAAAAATTTTAAAGGGTG
>VXAK01023844.1:582340-630734 GCA_013399435.1 Arenaria interpres | reverse complement strand
GCCCCCCCCCCCCCGACTTGGTAAGTCTTGGTCTGCTTGCTAAAGACAAGATTCACCTAATAGGGAAAATATCGTGAATTGCTGGTACATTTGGGGAAGGTTGTGTTCTGTTTGTCATCCTGTGTTTCTTGACAACTTCAGCTTTTAGCAGCTTCTGTACACAAAGACGTGATGTTGGTACGTTCCCCAGTACGTAAGTATGAATGTTATTACTGCATGCTAAAATGCAGTCTGTAGAAAATAATAAAATGAACAAAAAGTAATATTGTGTGCTGCCATTTTAACCAGACACCCAAATCTCTAGATGTAAGATGAAATCCTTTGAAGTGAAGTCCGGACATCAGCACACCACAAGGCTGATTAATATCACCTTCTGTCAAATAGCATGTATCTCAGGCAGCTTGCTGTAGACACTAATCTCCGTTTTATTTTTAGCAAACCATTAGTCTCTCACAGGGGAGTGTGGGAGTAATTGTCAAAGCTGGTGAAGGACTGCTATTAAACCGAATTGCTGAAGCAGGTGTTGGGTGGGATCTCCTTCGCTCTTATCAATTAGCAACTAGTGGCTTCACATTTTAAAGACATGTGAAAAGCAGCGCTGTCATGCAAAGATTTCCTAGCCTTCCTTTCAGCATTGTTAGATTGGGTCTTTTGACAAGTGTTCCTTTCGAAGTTTCTGTTCTTTGTCAACATACAAGAATTTGTACTATGTAAATCCTTTCCCTAGTCTTTCGGCTCTCTTTTTTTGAGAGGATCTTTTGTAGGGAACTGCTTTTAGCTTGGCTTTGCTAAGGAAGTGAGACTTTTGTGACCAGCCTTGCCCATCCATCAGTCCCTTTCTTCTACCCCTCCTCCCTCACTCCAAAAGAAAAAAAAAAAAAAAAAAAGCACCAGCACTTCGGGTGTTAACTTGCTGCTGATTTCCATCTGTGACAGAGGTGTTAAGCTCTCGGGCCAGAGTAAATTGTTGTGAAAAGTGGTGGTTCAGTAGAGGAGAGGAGTCCAAATGTTCACTGAGAAACAGCTAGGTAGAATCTAGACAATACCTATCCTGGGTGGGGACAGATGCTGCTGCCCCTCACTTTGCCAACCAGTGTACATCTGGAGGCATGGGTATAGCTGTAGTCTTTCATGGTATAGAAAGAATATAGGGATCTATGAACTGGTGAGAGGAGGGTGCTGGGACTGTGCAGATTAATGGGGCCTGTTGGTCTCAGCAACCACCAGTAACGTGAGTTGGGTCTGCAGGGAAGGGAGGTCATGGGTTAGTTTCTTTCCATCCTGCATGTTCTCTTCATACCAGCGCTTGATTTGTCCACCTTTTTCAGTCCACTTTGCTGTTCTGAAGCCAGTGGTGCTTGAGGAGGTCGTTCCTTCAATTATCTTGAAAGCTGAAGCCTACAGCTTTGTTAAAACAAAACAAAACTGTGGTTGCATAGAAACTCCTCAGTTATCATTGTTTTATCATTGTTGGAATCCAATTAAAAAAAACCAAACCCCCAAAACAAACACCAAAAACCCAACCATAAAAAACACTGAGTTTTTGGCAGAAACCCCAAAGTCCTGTGGTTTACCCAAACCCCTCCTCCTTTTGCGAGTACTGCAGTCATGACCAATTACATTTGACAGGAGATTTCTGTAACTTTATTGATTCCTTTATTCCTGCCTCTCTGAGAAGCTTGCTACGCATGCGTGGATATCCAGGAAGCTTATGGCAGCAAAAGACAACAACTCAAAATAAACACAGTTCCCAGCAGGGGAACTCTTAATCAAGAACTAGGTTGAGAAATCTTCTGCAGAGTGATGATCCTAGCTCTTTTTGGCGATAGGATCAGAGCTAATTAGGATTAATGTTCTCCTCCAGATCATAACTACCTCAACTGCTGTAAATGAAAAGCAGCTGTTAAAGCATCATAAATATTTGTTAAATAGTTGGCCTGTGGAGCCAACTCCAGGGCCTTGCAAATGATGAAATTCTGTAAGTTTTCAGTTTGTAAGGAATCATAGAAACAGAATTTAGTTTGGAAAAATCTGGAAGTGTAGATAGTATTAGTACACCTTTCTTTTTCCTGTCTGGTTGTCAGAGATATGGGTATTGGATAACAATATGGTTGATAAAGCTGTTAATGTGTTGTAAACTTGAATATTAATTGTGTGGTGAGCCCAAGTTCTGTGCATTACTGAGACTTCACACGTGAATGTTCTGTTGGGGATTTTAACGGTGCACGGGACTTGTGCTTCAGTCTCTGGAATCTCTATAGCAAATTCTCTCTCGGTTACTAAACCAGAGCAAATAATACACTTCTGTAAAAGGTGGAAAGAAAAATTTTGATTTTGTGCTGTTCTCCAATTTCAGTGGGGTTTTCCCCTCTTACTCTCAGTTCTTCATCAGTGTAGCTGTGAATGTTTGAAATGCCGCTGCCTTTTAAGAACTTTCTTGTCTCCTGTCACTGAAGTAGTGAATACATGGTGATGAAAACATAGTACAGGATTACCAAAAATTGAACCTAAAAATGAAGGTGATATGAGATATGGGAGGATTAATGCCCCTATTTCTGTAATGTGATTTTTATTTAGTTCTAATGACATATTAAGGTTGAAAGTATACATTTAATGGGGATTTTTTTTTTTTGAAACAGGTTACAGGTTGGTTTTGAACTTTGTCAGGTTTGTCAAATAATGTGAGTAATCAGGCAGAGATAATGACAATGTTTGTTTATCTACTGTAATATATCAAAAACCCCAATTTCACAGTGTGAGACATAACTGATTCTTGAGGTTTTGTTAGATCGTTTAGTAAGAGGTTACTGGACAAACCAGTGTTTTCTTTTCTGTTCTCATTTTTAGTGCATTCCAGTGCATCATTTAGTAGACTAAAAAAATAATCTCATAATTTGGAAGCATTGGAGGAGGAGGTTATTTTTGCAACTCATTGCACCATCTTTCAAATACGTGGTTGTCATGTTTCTATTTTGTTTTTTACTTCATAAGTGAATCAGAGTCATTCTCTTGTCTATTGTGAAGAGCTTTGACACATTCCAGTGTGCATCCTTAGAAAGGAGTAGGGAAAGAAAACCAATGGCTGTGCAGGTTGTCAGAGCCACTGACTAAAGTTTTTGTCTCTGCTTCGCAAGAAACCCCACAGAATTCTTGATTAATTGATGTTGCCTGCACATTTGTATATGCCAGTTGCATTTCTAGGGCTTGATTGTTTTGGTTTTTCTACTGAGGATTGCAACTAAATCCATAAAATATTCCATGGATGTAGTAATCAACTTTGGCCATTGAAAATGGACATAACACTATGGTTTCAAGGTAATGGGAAGAATATTAAAAATGTGTGTAATTACATTGAATGTACATGCATATTTGTTTTGTAGATGGAAGATGAACTTGAGAATTGCTTCATGGTGGATTTTTCTCAGTCTTGCATTAACGATTAACTGTGCCTTACTTTCTTCCTATTTATAAAGTAAAAAGATAAAGAAGGGACCTCTATCTTGGAGAAATCCATACTGCTAAGAAGTCTGTTTTGGCTAATGACTTCATCAGAGAATGAGGGCATAGCATGCTATGTACCACAGTAGAGTGTTCTCTGCCCAGAAACGTAGCCTGCTGATAATGGGAGCTCCTTAGTGATGAAGAGGTTTTTTTCCATTTGCTTAAAGAATTTAATGTCTCTCTACTGCATATCTTCTGTGGCATAGCCTGGTGTAATGCTTGGTTTGCTTGCGTACAAAGTGGTTATTTCAAGTAATTGTTTGACTTTAAAGTCATTGTTATGCTAAAAACATAACTTAAAACATTTTTTTTTTAACAGTAGAGGACCTGTCATCTCTTCATCCTATCCCCACATTTATATTTTAAAGATATAACAAGTTAGAGGATGAATTATATTAATTCACCTTCTACCAATAAGGCTTTTTTTAAGCAGAAGGGTAGAATGAGTATGGGTTGAAATCAATCACCATTTTTAAAGCCAAGTGCTTATGAGCCTGAATTTTGATGTAGACTTCTTAACCTATTCGTTCCTGGACCCTTGTCACGATGGCCTGCTGTCAGAAAAAGACATTCCTAGTTGTTGGCAGGATGTGATAAATAAGGTTGCTTGAAAGGATCACGAGGTCATAATGCAATTATGAGTGCAACCAGAAGGAAAAAGAAAAAGGGAGTCTTTGTATCTTTTCCTCCTCTTACCCAAATCAAGGCTTTTAAAACCACTTGTAGGAACTTGCGTTTTTGTAGTGTTCCTCAGCTTTGTGGTTGTAGCTCTTTTACCTGACAGCACAGGAGTGTTTGGAAAAGACTTAAAAAATTTCTCGAAGCTTCTAAGAGCGCAGAGGAGTCTTTTCAAGAGTTACAACTGTATGCGAACTGATTTTAACTGTAAAATATTGTAGTACTGTACTGTCTGCTTACTTATGTTCTTGTTTGAATAGTGATATGGATAATAATAATTTACATTGCCAGTTCATACATAAAAATACTGTGTTTTTTTACTGAAGTGTTTTCTCCCCCACTCTTGTTGCCAACGTGTTTCATTTTGCGCAAGTATTTCGAGATATCTGGTAATTCTCTGTATGCACCAAAGGCTTCTCTCTGCTCATTTTCTCCTCTGCTGATTAGCTATTGATCATTAGCTGCAGGAATTATGTTCTAATACAGTCTCTCTGCTGGAAGTTAGGCTGTTGATATAAAATAATATTTGTTAGGATCAATACCCTAGAAATACAGCACTTTAATACTGCCACTTCTTCTCATTATCAGTGAACATCTGTTCAGTGAACATCACCAGATTGTCACTCCACTATATATTACTAGCCTCTCAAAAAATAATATAGGAATTTGCTGTCCACCGATTCTGTTTCTCACAAATACGGATGTATGTTTTTGACCTGCCTATGTAGGCATTCCTATATAGGAATGATGATAAAGGTGTATTTTTTGTTGTATTTTAAGTACATACTTTTTAAGCTGCTGTGCTGATACATAAGTAGTTCAGTTAAGAAATATTTTTCATATTTATTAATATTTTAAATGGATTTCTATTTAGGAACTTAACTTTTCATGCTAGTTTTGAAAACTGAAAGCTAATCTTGCTGGATGTATTTACAGTCCTTCAAAATTAGTTCTTATTTCTGCTTCTCAAACTTCTACTTAATCGCTGCACTGTGGGTTGCCTTCAATCTTTGTAAAGTTCAATTTAGGTCTTTGATGTCTGTTCTTGATGCTTTCGTTTTCTTCTGTGGGTATATCTTAAGGGAGCTCTGACCACTTGTTTTAGGGCCCATGAGGTAGGTGTGGATGCGTTATTGTGGGTGAGAGTTGGATTCTGCAGGTATCACTAGTGTTGCGGATTAATGTACTGCAGCAGAAAGTGTATCAAAATGAAAATAGTGTCCAAAGAATGGAAATAAATGACACTTTTGAATTATTGTATTTTAAAATAAACATTCTTTGTCAAAATTAATTTGATCTCTTCTACAAATTCTTTAGTCAGGATTGCCTTAATTTACTTTGAGTCTGTAATTTAGATGGAAACACAGTGCTAAGAAAGAACTGAAGAATTAAAAGATTCTTATGTACCTCCAAAATATTATTTTTAATCTCTTCTAGGAACGTGCATAGTTTTCACAAAGATACCAGATGTAACCAATCTCCAATAAAATTTAATTCTCACAGGAGCCGTAATCATCATATTCAGTCTATGAAATGTAACGAACTGGAAAATTTGAGCATCCTGTAACTGAGGTTATTACGTGTATTCAAGAGGGTGTTCTTCTGTGATTCCCAGATGCTGTAATCTCTCAGTGATCATTTGCAGTGGAAGGAGATCCATTGACTATATTTTCACATGTATTAGCAGTAATGCAGCATCCCAGTTTCCTTCCATGTGACTTTTGTCCAGCTTGTCTTCTGCTTTTTTTCCTGTCACTGGGCTGTCTTCCTTTGTTCACATTTCACATATGCTTTTACGACTAAAATATTTTCTCATTCCATACTTGGAACTCAGTACTTTTCTCCTTGAAGTTAAGTAAAATAGAGTTAGTGGGGGTTGATGCAATGATTTTGTAAGAGTGGGAAGTTATGATATCAATTCTAAAACAACATGGCTTGAAAAATGACAATATCAGTTTGTTCCCAGTGCACTGTTTGCACGGTTCATTTATAATATGTCAACATCACAAACTGTTGGGTTTTTTTTTAAATAATAAATGCAGTACTATGGCATAGTAGCAATGCACAGCTCTAACATCTCCTAGAACATGCAGATTTTTCAATTTAAGATAGATATTGTTGATGATGTATATAATGTACTTTTCACCTTGAAATCCAAGCTTTCCTTTCTTTTTTAGAAAGGAAGCTTTGTAGTAGCTTCACTATTAGCTGTGATAAATAACATTAAGAAAAAAAAAGTTATTATGTTTCTGTCTTCCCCAGGCCTATCCTTTTTATTCTCTGTTTATTTTCTTATTATCTAGATACTCTCAGACTGCTAAAATGATCTTGTACCTTTCCACTCCTCTGTTTTTGAATTACATCTTCCCATTATCTCATATGGCTTTGCACAAAGGTCTTCTGTTTGGGAGCTGTGGGCGGAGGGTGCCACTCACACTAGCTCATGTTAGCCTAGGGAGTGGGGTTCTGCAGGCTTCATCTATAATAAGTGAGGACAGAGCCAAAGTCTCCTTTAGGGAGCAATTCAGAGAAGACCTGACTTAAATGCTCGTGTTTTAGATTCAATAGAGTAAAGACAGACAAGGTTTTCGGGGAAAAAGCTTTTTATTAGAGTAGTTGCTGTGATAGGAAAGGTCCTCAAACTATAGTCCTCTTAATCCGATTGCATACATTCGCAAATTGCCAAAATATGAAAATGCTTATTTTTTTGTGATTTGACAGGCAGTCTTGTCAACGGGTGACATCTGAGCAATAGGTGTGAAGTGAGTATTTTGAAGTCAACTTAGTTCTGAAATTAATTTAGTTTCCAGAAGATATATTAGCCTGTAGCTCCCCAAACCTGCTGTTGGCATCCTTTCCTAACACGCACCTTATCTTGGTGCTGGATTTTTTTCCGTCTTCATTTTATTGGCTCTAATGAGCCTTTTTTAAAAAGCCATTTCAGTGGAGTAGCATGTTGATTTTGGGAGATAAATTTGCAACACAGAATTAATAGCCAAGTTTTTAATTCAAACTTGTAAGCAATGCAAGTATAACAGTCTTTAAGGGCTTTATTACTGCTTTTCATCTGAGATGGTAATATAAATGGTATCTATTCCTTTAAGCGAGTTTCTCATATTAATAAAACTTGATAGTTTAATAAATCTTAGGTAAGTACATAAAAATAGCTGTTCTAAATATCAACTGTGATATCTCTTTGTATGGAAGAGAAAGGTGGGAACAAGCAGTAGTTACACATCTCATGGTATGTTTTCCTAGTTTCTAGAAGCCTGACTGAAGAAGTTTCTCAACTGCATGTTGAACTATTTGCACTTGAAGCCCTTGATGAGATGATTTTTTTTTCTTATATTAATTTATCTGACCACTTTTTCAGTTCTCTAAGTCTTCACATCCATAAGTCATGGTTATGCCACAGTTGAATTATGTGTACTTGTTGGTTGCTTTGTTTGAAATCTTATGTTTCTACTGTAACAGAACTGCTTATAATGTTTCAGTAGACTCACCATGACTTTGTAGCATGTAACTTCCTTCCTCTCTCCTCCCCTTCCTTTTCCTTTCAGAATTTCTAAGGTTCTTTTTTCTTTTTGGTGTCCTGGAGCATGGAACTAAGGTTTTCAGAGATCTCTCTGCAATATCTGCAAGTGTTTTCTTAAGTGACAAAATGTTGATTAGGCCTTAACTATTCCCTCTGTATGGTTAGAGAATGTCTCTCCTCTGTGTGTTTACCAACATTGAAGAAGCAATAAGGTGACGCGTGCAATTCAGTCATTATCAAGAGATATCTCTGCAACTCTTTGCATTCCAGCTGTTGTTGAATCTTTTGTTACCAGCTCGGATAACCGTACATTAAAAGCAGACTTTGGTGTCTTACTGTCTTTTCCAGATTACACACAAACCGCTGTTGGTAACCTCTCTCCTCTGTGGTAGTGACAATGTGAAAGTCCTTTCCCTTATATCCTGTCGACTTCCCCTTTCATCTTCTAATTGTCCTTTTTNCTGTGGTAGTGACAATGTGAAAGTTCTTTCCCTTATATCCCGTCCTTATTCATTTAGTCATTCATGAGGACTTCCCCCTTCATCTTCTAATTGTCCTTTTAACTTTCATTGTCTTTAGCAAGTTATCTTATTAGAGGATATAGGAAATCAGTCACGTGTGAAACAAATGTGTCTCATACTGGATGATTCCTTGAAATAATTGTAATAGATCTGCAAGGCAGGACTTCTTTCCCTGTTACATCACTCTGTTTTGATCTACTGATTTTGGCAGAATGAATTATTATATTTATTTTTCTTATGTTTAGTTTGATGATCACATAGGGGACTTGTAAAATTTTTGGCCAGTCCAGAATGTCATGGGTAATGGGAATGTCTTGTGAGAAATCTTATGCTGTTACAGCGGTAATATCTTCAGTTGCTCTCTTGATAATTCTTATCTTTGCAGAATAAAGAATTATGAACTATGTGTAAACAGTCGAATTGTCTCGGGACTCTGAATTTTTCTTAAACTACTGGTCGTTCCTGTTAGCCTGTAAGAAAGGATGACTTTCAACTGTTGGCTTATGTACCAAATACAATAGGGTGAGTTGCCCTGAGCAGTTGTTGCATCTTTAATACAAGATTAAAATGAATTGGAAACATCTTGTCTGGCTGTAAAAATTCTCTGGTGATATTTTTACAGCAACAGTTTACAAAGAACAGACACTTAATTATGTATGTGAAGAAGTCTAAAGACTCAAAATCTGTTTTGCTCCACTGCAGAAGTTCTGCCTTCCAGTAATTGTATTTTTTTCATTTTATTAAGAAAAAAAAGATTCTACTTTACTCCCGCTTCTGAGGTAATGAACTACTTAAGAGTATCAGAAATTTCATGTGTTTAGTTTCAAAGAGAGATTCTTAATTCATTCCTCACAGTTTATGTGTTTTAAATTTTCAACTAGAATGATTGCTTGTCCTCAGTGGAAACTTCTGACAAGTCTGTATTAAGTCCAGGTGAGCAGAAGTTTATCTAAAAGCTTTACTTTGAAGAAAAACAAATATTTTCTTTCTAAAAGCTGGTATTTTGAAGCACTTCTGTGATCTTAGGAGTCCATGCTCATCAAGCAGTTTTAAATTTGTGTGTTTATTTTAAGCCATGTCTCACTACTCAAAACTCAATTTTTTGGCTCAATGAATTTAGTAAATGGTGACTGAAAAAAGTATCTGTAGAACTAGCCATGCAATGTTTTCAGGTGTAACAGCGCTTTGCTGCCTGTGATCTACTCCAAATAGATTTGTCTGCTGTAATCTCTTTGCTGTGCTGAGGGAAGGCTTGAGAATTAGAGGAGATTTAGCGAGGGTTACGAACCAAATTGAGCTGATGGGCTCTGGATTTTTTTTAATTTTTAATTCTTTTTCCTTCCCCCTCCCAAGCCTCCCCCAAACACATACGTGCAGATAAGTCAGCTTAGTTACACTGGCATCTTTGTGTAAAATCCTAGAGGCTTAAACTTACGTAGGTATTGAAGAGGATTTCCTTCAGTGAAAAGGATAAATTATGTTTTGGGAGCTCTGGTTTCCCCCATCTGCTTGGGTTCTTAGTCTCTTGGAAATCTCCCTCCTCACCAGGCCTGTGGAGGTTCAGAAATTGCCCCCGCTGGCAGCAAAGGGCTTTTGTTCGGTCTCATCTCGTGAGAGACACTTCTCACATTCATGTTTCTGCAGAGATTCAAAGGCTGTGGCTTGACACCATGGGGCTTACGAGTGAAGTAATGGTAACACAACAGAGTTCTTAGAAGTGTGTAGGAACTGAATTTTAGAAGTCTGCTGGTATTGTCACTCTGTCTCTGCACTTGCAAAGCAATGATTTAAGTGTGACATTACTACATTTGCCTGTGTTCAAGCCCCCAGTTTTTAGGGGTAGGTTTTGCCGCAAGATGCTTGTCAAAATAGACCCTATGCTGCTGCTGTCATAACCAAGGGGAAATTTTGCTTTATGACAAAGACTTAGCAGTGGTAAAATCACACTGGTTACTGAATTAGCTACTGAAATTGTCATAAAATACAAGCATTTTTCTTAACGGTTGTCCCCAGAAAAAAACAACTGTCTTCCAATACAGAAAGATGAGTTACTTTCAATAGTGATGATATCACTGAGCAAAGTTGCCTTAAAGGAAGGAGGCGTGAAATCAAGACCTAGTTTATTTCGAAATGCAGCAGGCAGGTTGTGGAACACAGGTACAATCCGTTTCTGATCAGAAATCCCACCAAGAAATTATTTGTGATGCTTCACAATTACTGATGTTTTCAAGTAGTTTTCGGATATTGATCTGGCAAACAGATAATATGTGATATTGATACAATTCCCGTTTCAAAGTAATAGAAGAGTCTATAAAAACCAATGAAGAAAGCATGCATGCTGAAGAAGATGCAGCCCTGTGAATTGAAGAAGGCACATTTGGCTTCCAAGTACTATTTGTGTTACTAAAAACTCCTGAGAAATCCTAGCAGGGTTTCAGCTTGTGAAGGAGAGATGTGGCTCCAGCTGGTGCGGTGGGAATCGTTTCAGCTCTGTGTGAGTGGGGAGGTGCGTCAGCCTTCAAACTCTGATTCCTCTAGAGGCTCTGCAAGGACCTGGGGCTGCGGTGACAAGAGGAGCTGAGGAGAGTTCTGCAGGTGTTACCACACTCAGCACAGCACCAGCCACAGCCTTTGTACGGTCGGAC
The DNA here is from genome assembly GCA_013399435.1 of Arenaria interpres. NCBI lineage: Eukaryota > Metazoa > Chordata > Aves > Charadriiformes > Scolopacidae > Arenaria > Arenaria interpres. Next base: position 619,854 of record VXAK01023844.1, on the reverse strand, counting down.
GGCTCAAGCCGATTCCTGGGGTTTAAAGTTTGCTGTTAAAGCTTTTACAAAGTCCCGTGTGGCTGGGGATGGTCACTCCCTGACGTGCACCTCGAGGGTGAGAACTGGTGCAAGGGTGGTATTTCTCTTTTTCAGAAAGGGTTAAGAAACATTCTTGCTGAACTGTTATCGACGTGATTTTATATAATGAGCCATAATCAGAAATAGTATGCAAGGCTGATTAAGGCTGTTGATGCAGTGAAACAGGAATACACCCACACATGTACTTTCTGTAGGTAATTTGCTTTTGAAGGTTTAGTATTGGAATCTAAATGATTACAAATCTGTTTTCATTTTATGAAGTGTTTTGCATCCATGTAAACCGGGAACAGATGTAGATAGTTCCTTTTACTGACCATAGCTGGAAAAAAATATAAGGCAAAAAGGCTTTTGCGTCATACTTCCTTAGTTTTACATGCAAAAACCTCAAGTAGGAGCACTGGACTAGGTATGATTGCGGCTCAGTTAGAAAGAGGTAGGTTTATTTTTCCCGTTTCTGCCAGATATTGTAGCCCAACTTACAGAAAAGACCATAATAAATCTAAAGAATAAATTCACTGGTCTTGGGCTGAAGGGCAGTTGTAAGACATCTGTAGTGTTGTGAAACCTGAGGTGTACCTGCATGGACAAACGGGCAGGTCAGACACATGAAAATTTACTTAAGCTTTGAGATAACCAGCAGCATTCAACCATCCATCTAAATTTGCCTCTTCTGTTTAAAGATGTCTGGATGAAGTGCCAGTACTGCTGGCATATGTGTGCTTGTAATAGACTGATTCTTATTTAAATTGCAAAGTGTGTTTTTTAGGTGTCAGTGCCACCTTGCTTGCTCTTTTCAGTTTGTATCCTGCTTTGCCAGCTCGACTGTCTGCATTCGTGACCAGCATTACTTATGTTGCTTCTCCATGATACTGCAGTGTGGTGTGGGTTGCTTTACACGATGGGTTGTGAACAAATTTTCACAATTGCTCCTTAAGAATTGGTGTATATGGCCAGCGAGGTATTCTTTACTCTTTGCAGTTACTGGAGATAACTCTGTGCCATCAGTGGGTGACTTGAATAGCTATGTTAAACATTTAAGTACTGCCTATTTGGATGTTTTCAATTGCTTTTACTCTATAGTGTGTTAGAACTATGGAACATAACATACCTATGTCATCAAACCAAAGGATGTCATCTACCTGTTGCTCACTGCTGAAATATCTATACAAGAGAGAATTTCTAATTAATGAAAATCCCTTTCTTGGCTTTCCACATGTAAAGAGCTCTTCCTCTATTTAAATCTTCTGAAATCCAACCTGAACACCCACTCATAGTGCAGTGCTTACAAGAAATGAATCAACCAAAATATTTATATCTAGCTTTATTATTTTCTAAACAATAAATGTTGCAATCATGCAGCATGCAGATTTCTGCTGAGTAACTACATATTTTGGCAGGTAACTTTTTTTCTCTTTCCACATAGTTTTGTTCACCTGTATTAGGACTTGAAACATTTTAGATGTAGAATAATAATGTATGAACAACCAGTCTGGCTTTTGTCTTGTGTGCTCGTGTATGTTCCCACATGCAGAAGAAAAGTGCTATTGGCATATTCATTCATTTAGCAAAGTACAAAGCTTGTGTAGTTGTACTGTGTTTCCTGCTAGGTTTTTAGAGCTCTTTACTGATTTAGCCATCACTCTTTCGCATTTCACGTTGAAAGCTTCAGACATCTTTCAGTTTTTAAGGTGATACTATTAATGGATGTAATAATCCTCTTTATCGCCAGCTGCCTAGGGCTCAGAAATGAATTTCAGTTGTTTACAGATCTTGTCCATATTTTTCTGATAGATTTTTCATCCCCCAAAAATTGGTGAATGCTTGCTTAAAAGAATGTTTCTTTTAGTCTTAATTTTAAAGGGTGTTGCAAGTATCTACAGGAAAATTAACAAGAAAAGGTATAGACTCCTATGTGGAGGCTGAGCTGTTTATTCCTTTATAGCCATAAAGATGGCATTTTGTGAAATAAATGTGTAATATGTGTGGTTGTCAAGGGACAAAAAGCTCTTTATATGTATTTTCTCAAAAATAGCGAAGTGAATTATCCCCAGGGATCTCTGATTTCCCATTTGCTTATATTATATAAGAGTTGGAAGCCTGAAAGCTTTTTTTTTCTGGTGGATTTATGGTGCCTCGTAAGTTCAGATGTACACGACGTGCGTCCAATGGTAACCAAAGATAGTTTTCCTTTTTGGTCTGTGGGATGATCCCCATACTTAGTGCTGAATGAAACCAAACATAGTAAACAAATGTATTCTTTGGATAAAGATCACAATCTTTTTAGTTTAGGAATAGCCATTGTATTGGAGGACTGAGAGGGGTTGATGTAAGCACTGCACAAAGAATTTGTAGTGACTTAACTGAATCAGTTGGCACACCTTTTGTGTGAATAATTTAATTGCCTGAAGAAAAATGTTATTTCATCTGGTTATAGCTTTTATTTGCATGTGTGCATAAAGTAGGCTCCAGAAAACACAAAACACAGTTCCAGAAAGAAGAATGCACCCAAGGTTCAGTTTCCCCCTTTGGGTGGAGTATATTGGAGAAATTCAGCATATGGTAACCCATCAACAACAGTAACATCAGTAAAATACTGGTCTAGATGTTTGCTGGTGATAGTGGTTTAGAATTCTTTGCAAATTAATACATAACTAACTTTGAAGCCTGTTCAGTGAAAGGACACCAGTGTCTGGCTTGTAAATGGGACCGCATGTCTGCGAGTGGAATGATTGCAGGGAAAGTACTCATGGTCTTAGAGAAAAATCAGAAGAAAGGAAACCATGGGAAAGTGAAGAGTTGCTCAAGTCATTCTTGCTTTCCTATAAAATCTGTTGCTTCTTAATTTTTGGTTTTATCTTCTAAGATCAGTATCTGAATAAGAACATATTTATAACTTGTTTCTTTTAACCTACTTTATTATTAAGGGCTTTTTATTTCTTTTGGTTTCTTTATTCTATGCTTTTAAATCAAGTTCCTTACACTGATAGTAGTATTTTGAGGGCTTAAAAGTCTAGTAATACAAAACTTGTCATTTTAAAAAAAGTAAATTGGCATAGTGTTGAAAAGAATATTAGTGAGTTTTCAGGTTTTTTCCCAAAAGGATTTATAGTGGAAGACTGTGGAGGGTGCAGCTGAGTGCATTTCAGTTTGAATGTTCCATTTGTTCAGTCATTAAAAAGAAATCCAAAATATCGTCCAAGATTTTGCTTACAAGTCTAAGGTTTTTAATTGACTTCATTTCTTAATTTTGCACCCTTGGCTGTATGTGGCAGTCTATGGAAGCAGAAGCTGCTGTACTTCTTGCACAGATTATTTGAGGATTACACGCTTCCCTGTCTGTTCAGGCCTGTGAACTGTTAAAAAGTTCTACCTCTTACTCTCTGTAGCCCTTGTGTGACTTCATAGTCTGGACTATGATTTTCAGTATCTTTATTTTTATGCTGTCTTTACTTGACCAAAGTTTCAATAATCTCAATACCTGATACATTTCTGCTGTGGAGTCTGTACTTTTGTCTGTATATAGTATACTCAAACTTGCTTTTGAGAGATAGCATTAACATCTTGTGTGTAAATATATGTAGATATAAGTATACAAAAGTATGCTTGGTATATATACCTACACACAAAAGCAAAACACCTTTTTTAGAGAAAATAACTTTGTTTATGCTATCCGTTTAGATAGACCAATGGGCATTTTTAGTAGGTGGGGGGGCACTGTTTTATCTGTCTGCTTTCAGAATGTTGTAATTCAATAGTAGTTTGAACTTATTTTTCACTTTACAAACATAGTGCTTGATTTTATCTGTCTAACTTCCAGTTGCTTTCTGATTATTTTTTTTTTTTCTAATATGCCTGAACTGGGATAGACGTGAGGAATAATCTGCTTCGTGTTTTCAGACCAGTAGATAAGAAGCAAATTCATTGAACAGCTATTAGCTGTTTGGAAGCTCAAAAAAAAAGAAAGACTGTCTACTTGAGAGATGCTCAGCTGTCTTTTGAGTGGTTTTTGAGGGAAGCCATTCAAATCGATGATTGCGAAGGGCGGTAGCTGAGAGTGCCAGCAGCTGGGGCGTGGGTGAAGGGGGTGGTGGTCATGCAGGAATTGTGGCCGCCTCATGTGGACATCTGGTATAATCTCTGTGCTCCTAATTCTCCTCTCCCGTGTTGCAGCAGCACTTCTAGAGCAGGAGCAATAGTTGGCCAGGAGCATGTTCGGCAATGTGTGTGAATATGAAACGCTCTCTAGATAGTTAATATGGGGGTTGCTGGGAATAAAGCCTATTAATTTTAGGTAAAATTTAACTTTCACTTCTGAGAAGGTGCTTTTGTTTCTCCCTTAAACACATGTGACTGTGATCAATCAGTCTATGGAGAAAGGGTACTCTGTGGAGTTTTGGGAGCTAGATGACGTTCATGAAGACTGCAGAACAGCTCCTTGCAATTCTTTTGCCAAATCGTGAGTTCAGGGAGAATCAACTGCAGTGATAGAGCACCAGAGTAAAATGGTGTTGGGGAAAAAGATTTTAAACACTACCAAAATGATGGGTTTATATCTTTTAATAATCTTATTATAAAATCAGTTACATAGTCTTTTATGTGTCATTAGAAAAAATTACCTTTGAATTGCAATCCAAACTATATAGAAGCAACTGGAAGTTTTGAAGTATTAGGTTAAACACTCTCTTGGCTCTTCTTCTAAACTGAGGTCTCTCACTCAGCTGTGATGTTTGTGGGATGTCATGAGACACGTGGTGGTGACTGCCGACACTAGCATGCCGAGTGTGGCCGGCAGGAACGCAGCACGGAGACCACAGGTCTCTGCAGCATGGAGACCACAGGCTGAGCTCTACCTTTGGATTGGTACCAAGGTTGTGCCGGAGACAAACTTGTGGCCGGGCTGGAGGAGGCAGGTGGTGTTATGAGCCTTTCTGCTTTGAGCAAGGGTGCAAACCTCAGGCAAGTGCACCCGTGGTGCTCGCTGTAACATACGGCAGTTACGCTCAACTGTACCCACACCAGCACGTATCAGCCCATGTCCTTTGGGGTTTTGTTTCTCAGTCTGTGGGGTTTTTTTTGTTTGGTTGTGGTTTGTGACTGCTTGTAGGTCAGGGTCTCCCAGCATCAGCAGTCAGTCGCTGATTAACTTGAGCACTTTGCAGATAAGTAACTTTTACGAGAGTCCATGCACCAAAGAGAGCAGTCTGTCTGTTTCTGAAACCATTACCTAGGGATGTAATATATCAACAGCTAGAAAATCAACACGAAACACAGAAGAGAAACATTCCTTTTAAAAAAGGAAAGGGGTAGGGGGGTGTACGTGGAACTCCCTTTTGTAGTTGCTAAAATTTTACTCTCTTGAGAGATGGTATCTGGGGCCTAAAATATTTTGCTCTTGCGTTTTGGCACTGATTTATGGTTGCTTCCTAGAGAACAAGCGCTGCTATCGAAAATAAACTATTGCTGTTAACAATCTCATTCCAGGAATAGAATACAGTATAGCGTACAGTAAGACTTGTCAGCCTCTTTTTTTTTTTTTTTCAGATTCTGTATGTTAGCTTCCAGGAAAGGCATTCTGCATTTAATTAACTAAATGAGTGACACTGGTACCAAAATGGAACATGAGTGTTGAAGTGGGAATGACCATGTGCAGTGCCTTTTCTCTCTTTCCCTCTCTGTCTCTGTATGTTTAAAGGAGTTTTAAAGGGTTTGCTTCGGCAACAGTTACTTGTACGCTTGAATATTGTGATATCCTAGTCTTGGTTAATGGTTACAAAATTGGTGTGAAAAAGAGGACATAATTCTGGCCTGAGATGTTCTAGTGTTTATATGGAGACTAGTGAGTGGGAGAACATAATGGAGCAAAATGTGCTGAAATGCACAGGAAGGGGATTACTGTCCCATGTGTGCCTACATCTATCTCTATTTTATAGCTTTGGTTGTGCTTAATTTACCATCCTATTATGTCATGAACGTTTGACCACTGACTGCAAGCAAGTATGATTCTTGAGTGTGACTGCATGGTCTTCTGCACAGGGAGGCCTGCTGGTTCACTGTGCTCTGAGCTGACCCACAGTTTACAGCCGTTGTAAGCAGGGCTCGAAACCTGAGCAAGCAAATTCTGTCGAGTGCTGCAGCACGTGAGCTCAGCCTCAGCACCCTCCTCCAGTGACCGCACACCCTCCAGTTGTTTCACCATGTGGCAGAGCAAGCTTGTGTTTGCCTGCAGAAAGGCATTACTGCAAGCGTGCAGAAACCAATGGTAGTAATTCACGTTAATTGCATCTTAAAATCAATGTAACCTTGCCTAAGCTTATGTATTTTAGTGTGAGCTACTTCAGCAGAGAATGAAGTTAAGCATAAAGCACTATTAAATCTCAGCAGATAGTGCAGTTGATCATTGTGTGTATGGCAACAGATGGCACTCTGTTTCCTTAGAGCAAAGATTCTCTTCAAGGGTTAGGGAGCAAGAAAACGTTCAGAGAGAAGGCAGAAACACAGTCTTGCTTATATGTAGATCAGAGACAAATTTCATAGATAACATAGATTGAGGAGGAGAAAGAAAAGCTATAGGGAATATTATCTTTCATCCTCTGCAGAGCTGGCAGTTCTCACATTCAGTTGACAAAAATAAAACTGATAAGCTAGTAAGCTACCAAATGCTATTCTTCAAATAGCCTTTCAGTTGACAGAAACTTCCTCTGAAAGATGAACCTTCAATTATAATGATGAAAGTAATCCCGGGAAGAAAACAATAAAATTAATAATAGGTAACCAAATGAAGCCAAGTATTTATAAAGATTAAATTGAATTTTTCTCCTCTGAGGAATTAATTTTATGAAATTAGACATTATTTTGTACATATAATAGCTTAATTGTCTGATAAATGAATGTTCCTCCCCTGGGATTTGATGTGTGTTATAATTCAGGTAAGAATATACGACCCAAACAGATAAAACTTTCATACATAAAATATTTTTCATTGTTCTCATTTATTTTTCTGTTTTCAGGAGGAGCTACTAGTTTCCAGGTTTTATGGCAATGCCAGTTCTTTTCCTGGTAACAGTTAACAAAGGTTACTGTCAGTAATGGGTGTTTGTTGCACAGTTTCCTAGTTGGCTAAACTTCAGTAAACCCTGTGGAATAGAGATGATTTGCGTTTTTAAAAACTACTTGCTGTAAAATGCTGTTACAGCTGTAAATGCTATTAATTGCTCCTTATCCTACAGTTTTCAGTATTTTAAAATATCCCTGGCAATGTGTTGCATTTACAACCATCTACTATATTTTATTGTTTTGACTGGGGGGTTCAGAGAGAGGAGTTCTGGAAGCTTGGCAAGAAGTGAGAATTTTCAAGAATTTGAAAACTGATTCCCTCATTCCCAAATTTTTAATTATAAAATGACACTTTTAAATGAGGGCTGATGGTGAAATATGAAGTCTTTCTTCTGGCGTATTATGCATCATAAATAATTTGGTGGTCCCAAATCAATCTCTGTCAACATCCGAGTATTAGGATCATTAGCATCTGTGATCCTACAGTCTGAAGTCTCAGTGTGTTCCCAGCAGATAAGAGTAATTATTAAATCCTTCAAGTAGGACTCAGTTGTGGGTAAAATTACTACTTTGTAAGGAAAACCAGCATGATTCCACATAAACTAAATCTAGGAAAAACTGTAATAGAAGGTCTCTGAATTTTGATGCATCAGGCTTGATCTTCATCTTTCCATTCATCTGAACAAGTAGATGTTGAACTTCCTTCTTATTTGGCTACCTGGATCCAAGATAGAGACTGATAATTGTGCTGTAGTTGGGGTTTTTTACTGTCCTGAGCTGATTTGAGTGAGACACTTCTTAATCACTGCTTATATTTGCTTCTTTGTAATTCAAAGGCCTCTGGACAAAATATTGGCTGGTAGGTCTTCATCATTTTTGTGGTGGCAAACTTCAATCATGAGCAATAATTAATCAAGATCTATTGACTTACTTGACTTTTCAGAATGACATAGGACTGCAAAACTCTGTTAGGATTCATCAACAAGGACCTTTTAGTTTGAACAGAACGGTCCTTTGTCCCACGGCTGGAACTCTAGTTTTGGGGAAGAGAACAAAGTTGATGAAAGAGTGATAAATAGAAAGGGAAGGAATGAAAACAGGTTTGTTTATCCTCAATTTAAAATGAGATACAGATGCAAAGTACTCTGGTATTGGTAAAAAATAATGAATAAGCTTTGTCCTAAGGATTTGAGACCCATTTTGAACAGATCCTTGGCTTGCTTTACTAGTTAGTGCATTCAATCTGATAAGCAGATCCCTGGTTTTCCAAGTTTGATTGCTTAACTGGTTTTTAATTGATATAATCAGTACTAAATTTAAATGTACCTCTCTTAGAAGTTTTTGCATGTGGTTTTCATTTATGGCTTTTTATATGTATGAGTTCATCTGAGTATTTTATTGGCTTCCTCTGTAAGTTCAGATGAATTGGAGAAGGATACGTTTCTTTGGTTGTGCCAGTTTGTCCTCGCCATAATCTGTTTGTGTAAATATTCATAGCTCTACCTTGAGAAGTTGTTGCTCTCCACAATTACTGCTGTCAACTTTAGAAGTAGGTACTATACTGCCTATTTTGTAGTTGTACCTAATTTTAATATACCACATATTTTGTGTTAGCAGTTCTGTTACTTAATATTTAACTGTCATGTTTTACAAGTGATGACTATGAGAAAACGTTAAAGTGCAGATTGCCATTATTATTCCTTTTCCATTAAATCCAATGGCCAGTGTACTAAGCACCTATACTTTTCAAATTTTTAATGTTATTAAATACAATGCTCTCGCTTTATTTTTGTTGGAGCTGATCAAGTTTAAATCAGACTGTTAGGTCTCAAATTAAACAGGAGGATAGGAAAGCTAAGGGAAACGACAACACACAGGTAGCTGCAGTCTCCAAAACAATTGATTTAGGTGATTTATTTCATATAAAATTAGACACAAGCAAAGGTGGAATTCAGTTCTTTGGACTACAGTATCAACTATTACCTTAATCATTTATTGCCCATATTCCAGCTGCTACAAGCAGATGAGGTAGGACAGTTGCAAAAAACCTGCAGAACATCTGGTCCCCAGAGTGAGACATCCTTTATGCTGAGTCAGGAACAGAGAAAGTATTTCCTTGGAAAATGTACTGTGTGGTCATGTAACTAATGACTGTACCATATGTACAACTGGTCAAGAATAAATTCCACGGGGCACTTGCTGTGTTATATATGCTTATATGGCTATATATCTTTATTTAGGATGGTTGTCCCTGAAAGCTTTAAAGAGAAAAAAAAATAGTGAGGAGGACAGACACGATACCTGGTAGCATTTGGATGCTTATATGGTTAACACCAGCCTTGAGAATTTTTTAGGGCTACTGCGTGAACTTCTGCCCTTGAGTTAATGAGAAACTTGTGTTAGTAGGTTATCTGTTTCTGTAAGGACCAGCACTTGAGGGGGAGGAGATGTGTGCTTTGCTTTTAGAGAGTGGTGAAAGAGGAATGGTGAGGGACAGAAATCTTGGGTTTCATTGCAGGCTATGAAGAGGAGTGTGTGGTAGTGGTCATTTTATTTCTGCCTGTTTAGTGTCCCACCCTCAGCTGGAGTCTTCCTTCACTATCCCTTTTAGCTTGTCTTCTTCCTGCCCTTAAATCCTTGTCAGTTTTCATTGTTTTCCTTCCATTCTCCCTGTAAAAGCAAGTCTGTATAGCTCTTTAGAAAGGGCTACGCAGTGTTCCCATTTCATAGAGCCTATTGCATAAATGATGTTTGTTATGACACCATTGAAAAGCATAGACAGAACGTTAGGTTCTATGACAGCGCACAGTGTTTGCGTTTTTCCTTCCTTGATCTGATTTGTACCTGACGTTGTTTCACCAGCTTCACCAGTTCTTGGACTGGAGAGTGTTTGAAATTTGTAAAAAGTTACAGCTGAAAATTCGGTAGTTTGGAACAGTTGCATGGATGGACTGCCTTTCTAAAGTTACTCTCATTACATAGGCAAAAAACCCCCTATTGTTTCAGCAGTATCATTGTAGCAGAATTACAAGGAAAGTAACTGCTTATGTAAATAGCTGTGCAAATGCAATAATACCCTAGGTCACTTGCACCGCTCTGGCTATATGTGATGCAGTCAGCTTGCATTTTAAGTATTCCTTATGTGTTCAGCTTTTTATAAATAGCAGCTATTTCAAAGAGGTGCTGTCTATGGCAAGTGAAGTTAAAACATGCAGCCTTTAGAGGCAGAAAGTGCCCTGGCTTGATATTTAATTAGTGTGAAGAAAAGTGCTCCATAGTTTTGAGAAGAGACTGCAGAAAGTACTAGTTTCCCTGGAAGCATCAGAAAGCCTTGATTCGTAGACAATACTGTATTGTCAACGCGGTGCTGGTTCAGCAGCATCTCTCTGCACACATTTGGCAAATATTTAAAGGCCACGTTTTGTGTAATTGGTTCAGCCTTTGAAAATTATTAACTTCTTTGTGTTAAAGGATATACACAGCAATGCAAGATTTTATCTTGACAGTCTAATGCTTTTGTCTTCTACTAGCAAGGATGTATTTGTGGATTAATTTTTTTAGCTTCTCAAAGAGTGGTATACTGACTGCTTTGTAATCACTTTGGTACTGATGAGGTATGGGAAAGCATTTAACTTCCATGGCTTTGTAAAGCTGGATCATACAGGAGCTGTAGCAGACAGTATTTTGTTAGCCAGGGAAATAAATGGAGCCTTTCATATGAAGTTATTTAAAAGTATGTGTTTATATAGGTTGTGAAATCTGGGCAGAGGGAATGCATGCTTTCTGGGCTGTCCAGCTAATCTGCAAATAAGGTTGTGCAAAGCACAGAATAACTGTTATTGACATTATTATAATTTTGTAATCTTTTTCCTAATTAGCTTCCTTCCTTTTTTTGTTAGCATATCATAGTTATTTATGTTAATGGAAAAGTTGAATAGGCATTGTTAATACCTAATAGCAACGAAGGATGTATGACTTGGAAATGGTAAATTCTTTAAAGCGTTTATAAACAAAATTTGGAGTCCTGATCTGGCTCCTCTATAGTTTCTACAGGAAATGTATGCTGTATGTGTCCTTCAGCTGAGGAAATTAGCTCCCTACTTGTGCTTTGTAAAACTGTCCACTAACCCAACTAAAAAGTATCTCTAATCAGCTCATAAGGAAAAAAAATTGTATTTAGGTGTGGAATCCAATTGTAGAAGTATTTTTTCAGAAGACGAAACCAACCATATCTAGAAAACTCTTCATGACCATATAACACAACTCTGCATTTTTGAGATGATCATCAATGAGATTTAAAAGCATGCTTGTTAGAAATATTAATTCTGTGTAATAATTACTTCAATAGTTTCAGTTTGAAAAAAAGATATATATGAAATGATTAATACTTTTTTCTCCCTTTTTCTCTTCTAGGCTTAAAAAAAACCATAAGCAATTGGATTACAACTCTGACATTTTGGAGCACAAGTGATGTTAAAACAATTTGAATGTATTGGAGCATGGCTGCTTCTTAAAATGCAAAAGTTAAAGGGAATTATTGCTTATGAAAACCTACTGATTATCTGGATTTTCTAGACATAGTGCATTTAACTGCATCCTTAAATGTCCATGATTAAGATCTCATGCAACCATTGTATAGTTTGGAGACTATTCTCCAAAAGAGAACTGTGCATTTAAAAAGCAGAAATGAGTGTGTTTTCTCTTGGAACTTACTAAGGTTGAACATACTGAAAGATCATGACCAGCTTGAAGCGGTCCCAGACCGAAAGGGCTGTTGCCACTGGGGTATCAGTCGGAACAGATGGCACCTCAAAAGTCCACTCGGATGACTTTTATATGAGGCGCTTTAGGTCACAGAATGGCAGCTTAGGATCTGCAGTCATGGCACCGGTTGGACCTCCTCGGAATGAAAGTTCCCATCATGTTACCTCTACTCCTGGGGTCCCTAAAATGGGGGTCAGGGCAAGGATTGCCGATTGGCCCCCAAGGAAGGAGAACATCAAGGAAGCAAGCAGATCTAGTCAAGATATTGAAACAGCGAGTTGCCTTGACAGCATGTCTTCTAAAAGCAGTCCTGGGAGTCAGGGAAGCTCTGTTAACCTGAATGCTAGTGATTCCGTCATGTTAAAGAGCATCCAGAGCACACTTAAAACCAAGACCAGACAATCCGAGAATCTAGACTCCAGGTTTCTTACACCCGATGTCTATCCCAGTTCCCCAAGGAAAGCTCTTCGCAGAATAAGACAGCGCAGCAACAGTGACATTACCATAAGTGAGCTTGATGTGGATAGTTTTGATGAATGTATTTCACCCACTTTTAAATCTGGACCATCTCTGCACAGGGAGTATGGCAGCACATCTTCCATAGATAAGCAGGGAACTTCAGGGGACAGTTTTTTTGACTTATTAAAGGGCTATAAAGATGAAAAGTCTGATCAGAGAAGCCCATCCACAACTAAGCTCAGTGAACTCCTGATTGCCAGTGGAAGCAAGGGTTCAGAATTCTCTCTAGATGTGATAGATGGACCTATTACTCAAAGGGAAAACCTGCGACTCTTTAAGGAAAGGGAGAAGCCACTCAAGAGACGCTCAAAATCAGAGACAGGAGATTCATCCATTTTTCGTAAGCTGCGCAATGCCAAAGGTGAAGGGGAGCTTGGGAAGTCTTCAGATCTTGAAGATAACAGGTCAGAAGATAGCGTCAAGCCTTGGACTTGCCCGAAGTGTTTTGCTCATTATGATGTACAGAGTATTTTATTTGATTTAAATGAAGCGGCAATCAACAGGCATAATGTCATTAAAAGAAGGAACACAACCACAGGTGCATCTGCTGCTGCTGTAGCATCACTTGTCTCTGGCCCCTTGTCCCATTCTGCAAGTTTCAATTCTCCAATGGGCAGCACTGAAGACCTGAATTCAAAAGGAAGTCTCAATATGGACCAAGGGGATGATAAAAGCAATGACCTTGTGATGAGTTGTCCTTATTTTCGTAATGAGATTGGTGGGGAAGGGGAGAGGAAGATCAGCCTTTCCAAATCTAATTCAGGTTCCTTCAGTGGATGCGAAAGTGCCTCGTTTGAGTCGACTCTGAGTTCTCATTGCACAAATGCCGGAGTAGCAGTTCTGGAAGTTCCTAAGGAGAATCTGATTTTACATCTAGACAGAGTGAAAAGATACATCGTTGAACATGTAGACCTTGGTGCATATTATTATCGAAAATTCTTCTATCAGAAAGGTAGGTAAATTTTATTTCTTGTGTTTTAGTAATGATTTTTTATTTTACAAACATAGAAAGTTCAGCTACTATATAATAGTGTTTGCAAGAATTACGTAATTTTTTTTAATCATCTACTTAAATATGGTACATTTTATGGATCAATATATGCTATGTTTAATAGTCTTTCACGGTGTTGGAGTAAAAAACCTGTTGATGATTTTAGTACTGTTATATGTAACAGCAGTGGCTGCAAATTATAAATGTCTTGAAACACAGCTTTGGTATCCTTGGGAGTGGGCAGAGGTTGGCACTTGAAAGATTGAAAAGGAAAATAAAATCCTAAAATATGAGAACTTTCTTCCCTCTGTATAAAGACTTGATGTACTGAGGATTTAATGGAATGTGCAGCTTGAAAAGTCAGCCGAGCCTTGCTATGGTGTCTCCTGATGGACAGGACTGGTCTGATGACTGACCTGAAGAGTGCTTGGTCCTTAGCTACCAGACATCAGGATTGGGTTTTCTCTCCTTGGTGAAAGCAGCTCAAAGGAGCTTGTTTCATGCAGATTAAAGCAACAGAGATGCCTGGTTAAAATAAATGGATGGTCAGTTAAAAAAAAGACTGTTACAGGTAATAATCTCATCTCCCGTTTGACCGCTTGCCTTGAAATATGTCCATATCTTTTCTCTTCTTCCCTGTGTTGTCCCTTGGTTGGGTGGCTCTCATCACACCTTCCATAGTCTCTTTCCGCAGTCCTTTTAGGGCTGAGAGGTAGCCGATGCTGCACTGTTTTTGAGAGTACTGATACACGTCCTTTGGAGAGAAAGGAGTGAGGAAAAACACTAGTTTTCTGACAAAAGTAAACCAGATGCGTGGTGTAGGATGAGGTGTGTTTGGAGAGGAGAGCCTGAGATTAGAGACATTTGCCTGCAACTACCTTCCTAACTCTCCCTCTGGAACAATTTGGTTCCTTATCACTCTGGTGCGTTTTGCAATCAGCAACTAAAGGTGCAGTTTTGTGTTACAGCCGACCTGATTTAACAGCATTTCAACACTAAAAGGGGAAGACTATTCCTCCCCCTTCCTTGTACCGGTTCTCTTGTTTTCTAGAAACTTGATAAGCTGGTTCAGTTCATTAACCAAGCAGAAACCTTGCCATCGCAGTAAATTTGCTTTTTATTGCTTGGTTATTTCTCTGAAGTTTTAGTGGGTCAGATCAGTTTTCCCTGCAGTCAGAGGAGTGCCGAAGCCTCGTGTCAGGTAAGCGATGCGAGTGAACAGCAGAAGGGGAAGGGGATGTGAGCAACAGCAGTTTATTAGTTTGGCTTATCCTTAAGGGAAACCACACCCTCGTGCTACTACAATGCCAGTCACTACTATGTCTCCTTTTCTTTCTAGTTGTAATTAAGTTGAATCAGATAAAATTGACATAACCGAGTCCTAAGGGAATTGGTGAGGGGTAGCCAGATATAAAAGTGTCAGTATGTGTATGGAGTGGGTTTGGAGGGAGAGAAGAAGCTGTGTTTATTTTTATTTTTCCTTAAGCCCTAAAACTGGATTTTAAATTCACTGTGCTTGTGTTCAGTCCAGCAAGTGAGAGCCAGGAGCGTTGTTCCTACCAGAGGTTTTTGCCTGAGAAGAGGTATACTTCAGAAGCCTCATCAGATATGCCAAGACCCCACAGTTCTTCAAGTACCAAACACATTTTGTTGGCCATCAGGCGTATTGTCTTTCCCCAAGCAAACTTTAGACTAATCTGAAAGATACGGGATAGTGATAAAACTTAAAGCAGCGTAATAGGGGAAAAAAAAAAAAATGAAGAGAGTTGTAACTAAAAGTTTTTATAACATGAAGCAAAGTAATGATGCAGAAACTTTCTTGTTTAAAGAGGAGGCTGAATCTTTATGATGTTATGAATGGAATAGACAGTAATGAAAGACAGTTTCAGTGGGATCAGCTAGTCAAGTCAGCAGGCCTCAGGTAATTTTATAGTCTTAAAATTATGAAGCAAAGAATTCTGATTCAGCAACAATAGCTCCTAAAGATCGCAAACCAGGAAAATCTCATAGATTGGAGAACTGCTGAAGTAATTCTAAAGCTTGTAAGGAATAAAAGGCAATGACCCGTAGAATTGTAATCCATTCCAACTTGAAATAAGAAAGCAGGTAATTTGGGACTATATCAACAATGAACTGCCAGTTACAAATCATTAATTATGCCAGTCAGCATGATTTAATGAAAAGTAGGTCTTCTCACAAAAAAAAAAGCCACGCTATTAATCTTTTGTGTCTTAAAAAGAATGAAAGCCATTGTATTGATATAGTTCTTCTTAATTTCTCCAAGGTAATTCGGTGAGATGTTGATGGTGACTTGACTGAAATTTTTAATTATATGGAATTAAATATTTGTTTCCATCAGCTTGTCTTAAGTGCTGCTTAAAATACAGAGCATATCAGTCCGGAGGAGCACTCTGTTCTCTGTCCCCCCAGTTGTGTCTGGGAATTACAGTTCTCATGGAAAGAACCAGGAGCATCCATTTAGCTTTGGCTTCATCAGGCAGTAGTCGCTAACATCGTTACCATTTAGGACGAATTTGAGTTACTGGCTTAGAATGAAAGACTTGACTGAGAAGTAAATAGTTTCTCGAGCTGGCTTTATAACAAGTGAGCTGTAGATCAGCTTTTCTTTAACTGTTGGCAGCCAGTAAAAAAACCCCTTTGCTCTTATGCTTTAAATTGCTGCATATTCTATGTCCAAATCAGTACCTTTCAAGTGTGTGGCTAGGCTTACAGAAAGTTTACAGTTAACAGTCTGGACATGAGCAACAGCCTGAAGACATTATGGGACTGAGTTCTGAAAATGCTGCCCTCTTTTTCCCAAGAACTGCTGGGCAGAGTTTTCCAGTGCTGTAAATGCTGGGATTAAAGGAAAATGCTTGATGCAGAGTTTCATTCTGAAGTAAAATGTTTGGGAATTTTACTTCTAGTTTGATTACACAAAATGCATCAATTGAACGTGATATCCAAAGGTAAGTATCATAAAAGCATAAAAAAACCCTCCTCACTCAAAATCAAGTGTATTTCCGTGGATTTCCTTTGCCAGGGAAACTTGCAAATATCTGCCAGAAAAATGAGTATTATAACTTAAATTATTTCACTGGAAGTGTCTTTTGAATTATATGATAAATATTTAACTATTTTTAAAAATACGTATAATCTGTTTTGGTGACTAGGAACAAGCAATTAATTATTTCTTTTTGGCATGGATTTATAAATTAATTTATGGCTGTTGCTAGTTGTCTCCTGAATGTCTTTTAATTAAATATTTTTTCAGCAGTAATCTAAATGGAATAATGTCAAGCTTGACAAGTGTTGATTTCAATGAGGTTCTGTGTGGGATGGAAGAAAAAGCTTCCTCTATGCTATTCATGTTTGGCATAAAATTCTTGAATTCTAGTTGTGAAGTTGCTGTTGTTTTTACAATAAAACTCCTAATTAACTACCTTTGGATATTAAGCATCATGCACTTAAATTCTGCTAGTGTGTTTCCTACTACAGGAAAGAGACAGTGGTTGGATGCAAGGCAATTCAGGATGTAATGGAAAATCAGGTGGAGATGCAAGAAACTCTGTACCACAGGGAAGAGTAGTCAGATATGAGGGTATATACTGTAGGTTGCAGAATGAATACAGAGGTGGGGTGATGAGGAGAAAGAGAAAAGTAAAGAATGGATGACCCTATAGTAAATGTGAATAGAGGAGAGGACTGAGGAGATGCACAGGAGAGCTAGAAAGACAGCTGCCCAGTGTAGAGTGAAGGGAAAGAGGATAAAAGGCATTTCCTATTAGCAGAGAAGTGTAAAATTTCACACTTCTTTGTGCATTTTACCAAATTAGCTAGGTAAAAAGCTTAATCAAATGTTACAGAATAGTATGTGTATTTTCATGCGGCTCCAAACATTCCTTTTCCCAGTTTTCCTAAGCATGTGTTCAAGATGTAGAATAACTTCTCCTCAGAATACTCTCTATCTGAATTGCAGGTGAGACTGGTTACAAGATACACAAATTGTGCAGTTGTCAGTACAGAAAACGAATGTAATTTTTGGACCCTTTTAGTATGTATTACCAGCATACCTTTTTTTGTTTTTCTTTAAAATGCTTGTATAAGCGAAGTTACATCGATGTTTTTAAGCCACTAAGCGTGGAGATGGCCGAGCTATCTCAGGTTTTGGAAGCTGCATAATATGCTGATAGAAAATTGGTGTCACATTCTCGATGACTGTGCATCTGCATTGACCATCTCTGCATAAACTGTTTGGTGAGCTATAAACATCCTGAAAAAAGCAAGTTACTTAACAAAGGAAGAAGAAAAGCTAGGGTGCTAATAAGATGGTTTGTGTTTTTAACAACAGATCTCTGTGGCATTTACAGGGCTCATATCAGTGGAGTAGTATAAAGATTTAGACTTATGTGGATGGTTTAATTTATTCATAATTTCCCCACTCATGACTAATTCAGTCACCCAAAACTTATGCCAATATTTACAGGATATTC
Organism: Arenaria interpres; assembly: GCA_013399435.1. Classification (NCBI taxonomy): domain Eukaryota; kingdom Metazoa; phylum Chordata; class Aves; order Charadriiformes; family Scolopacidae; genus Arenaria; species Arenaria interpres. The sequence goes on along the minus strand of VXAK01023844.1, from coordinate 601,953 downwards.
CACCAGATATTTAAAGAATTTTGAATCTTAATTACCTCTCTGCAGAATATTGGCTTTTGATGACTTGCAGAGGAATTTGGTAAAAAACAAGCTATATAATGCTGCGAGCGTGTTTCTTTTATGTTTAGCATGCTCTGAAATCTTAAATGGAAAACATTGAGGAAAGCGTAATGAAATACCAGATACTGGGGAATAGAATAGAGCCCCCAAGGGCTTAAAGGGGTGGACAGCTATGCGAAAGCAAAGGTGTAATTCTAGGGCACAAGTAAGCTCACAAGGAGAGAGCACCTACTTGAAAAACATTTGGCGTGTTGGAGGAAAGTATAGCAAGAACCAGTAAGTATAATTTTAAAAAGAAATAGAATAAAAAATGAGGCACTCAAATTTGTTAACACTGCAAGTGATTAGTCATTGGGAAAAATGACTGCCGTCACTTTGGATGGAGTGTATTTCAATATCTATTTTTAGTTTCTTTACAGATGCAGTTCCTGATGATGATATTAAAATATATTATATTGTATCTCTATAGCACATATTAGACTGCTCTTAAAGTTCTTGTTTTAAAGTTCTGGTTGTTTTAAGGATAACAAGTAATCAGCATGTAGTAGTTAAGGCAGTATGGTTACATTTCCTTTTGGACCAGTTACATCTTTTTTTCATTCCACTAAATTTCATATTTCTTCTTTGAATTGCTGAGTTTTCAGATAGCTCTATTTCTGTGCATGTATAAATTCATTCATATATGCAGACATGCAGCATACAGAAAGTGATGACATAGGATTTATATTTCTTGTACAATGGTTGACTTCTCTTTTTTGATAGTTTCTCTTAAATTTTCCTGTCAGGTGTTGTATGTTTGAAATCAGTTGTTGTCACTTGAGATATGTGCAACGTATACATTAGCAATAGAAGGAGGAATAAGGAGAATCTCCATCCTTTATTGGGGGTCGGGGAAAACATAGTGACCAAGGATGAGGAAAAGGCTGAGGTACTTAATGCTGCCTTTGCCTCGGTCTTTAATAGTAAGATCAGCTGTTCTCCGGGTAGCCAGCCTCCTGAGCTGGGAAACAGGAACAGGGAGCAGAATGAAGCCCCCATAATCCACGGGGAAATGGTTGGTGGCCTGCTACACGCACAAGTTTATGGAGCCAGATGGGATCTACCCAAGGGTACTGAGGTTGCTGGCGGAAGTGCTCACCAAACCACTTTCCATCATTTATCAGCAGTTCTGACTAACCGGGGAGGTCCCAGTTGACTCGAAGTTAGCAAATACGATGCACAGCTACAAGAAGGACAGGAAAGAGGGTTGGGGAAGTACAGGCCTGTCAGTCTGACCTCAGTGCTGGGGAAGGTTGTGGAGCAGATCATCTGAGTGCCATCACAAGGCACATATAGCGCAACCAGGTGATGAGGCCCTGTCAGCATGTGTTTATGAAGGACAGGTCCTGCTTGACTAACCTGATGTCCTTCTATGACAAGTGGATGAGGGAAAGGCTTTGAATGTCTGCCTAGACTTATGTAAGGCCTTTGATACCATTTCCCACAGCATTCTCCTGGAGAATTTGTTGTACTCAATGTGAACGAAACAGATTTCACTATAAGAGCCAATGTAAGAGGTGAATGCTGTTTTAGGCCTGTTTATGCAGAGATGCCATGCTGAATTTCAGCCTCCTTGTATAAACAGAGCTCATTAGAGAGCTGAAGCATGAGAGCGAAGTCCTGGTACCAGGGATCCTGATACCAGTGAAGACATGCTCTTACTTACTCTAGTGGCTGGCAATTTATTTCCAATAGAACAACTAAACATGAAAATACAGTCGAAGTGTAAGAATTAAGATGAACTCTTATTTGTGTGTTCTTTTTCGTTTTTGTATGCAAGAACACTGGAACTATTTTGGGGCAGATGAGAACCTGGGTCCAGTAGCTGTGAGTATAAGAAGAGAGAAGCCAGAGGAAATCAAAGAAAATGGACCTCAATACAACTACCGGATCATATTCAGAACCAGTGAGGTAAGCAGTTCAGGAATGACAGTAAAAGAAGGTACAAGTCAGCAGGCAAAACCAGGTGGTATGGATGGGGTTTGTGTGCTTTTCAGCATTAATAATAGATTTCTGTCTGCTCTGTGTACTTATAATCCAGGAATCTCCTGAAACGTTATGCCACATGTTTATATTATACAGAGTACAAATAAGCATATCAGTGAGTGAGTTTATTCCATAACATCCAACACAGAGGAAACTCTGAAGGTTGTTTTGGTTAAAGCTTGAGAAACTTACAGGAGCTATATTAGCTAGAAGTAAGCAAAGAGGAGGAAAATTACTTCCTCCACTGTTACATGTGACAGGAGGTAGACCTGAGAAGTGTGCTTTTATACTTTGAAATGCTCTGCTAGAAGTACTACTACTAATCTTTTCCAAGTATTCGTTTATTGTAAATCTCGAATCTGTTGAATTGTTTGAAATATTCGGACTGCTGTTAGCTATCAGAGTGAGTGACATTTTGCGTATCAGTGTGTTTCATGCAACATAAGTTACTTAATGTCCTCAGCCTCTGTTGAGAATTAGAAAAATAGTACGTTTTGCTCCACTGCTATTGCTAAGCAACCCTTTCTCAGTGCATAATTCAATATATAATCTATTTTTGTTTTGTATGCTTAGCTTATGACATTAAGAGGCTCTGTGCTGGAAGATGCTATCCCTTCAACTGCAAAGCATTGCACAGCCAGGGGACTTCCCTTAAAAGAAGTGCTGGAGTATGTGGTTCCTGAGCTGAATATCCATTGCCTAAGGCTGGCCTTCAACACTCCGAAAGTCACAGAACAGCTTATGAAGCTGGATGAACAAGGGGTAAGTGCAGAGTTACAGAATGAGACAAATTGTCTTAAACTGTCAGATTACTGCCATGAACTGCAAAATTACCTTTTAGCTTTAAGTGATTAGAGGCAGCCTATTAAAATGCATAATTTAAACTAAAGTTTGCCATCAGTAGGGAGAGCTTTGTTGCATGTCTTTCCCCGAAGTTTTGCAGAGTATTTGGTATGTATGAAATCAAGTTCATTGGTCAAAGTAGTCTGAAGTTTTAGATTAACATTATGGCAATTGTCCATTTTGATTTAGTTTAAAAGAGACTAAGTGATTGTTTTTCAAAGACGGTGGGGGAGGAGCGAGTTCTGTTCTGGTTTTATTATTGCTATTATAATGAGAATAGAAATCTCCTATGTTACTAAATGTTTTGTTGTAATACTGTGCTGGCACAACCATTGCCAGGGTACTGCCTGTCTGATTTTGGGGTTTTTTTCCTTCCCCTGAAACCAAACTACGTCAGAAAATACTCTACACCCTTCTTCATATAAGTGGTTTTCAATTAGGTGATAGTCCCCATTTCTCTTAAAGGTGGAATCGAGGCTCATTAGCTATATAGCTTAGACTTAACAAAATGAAAGTTCATGAGTAATGTCAATTTTATGATTAAAAACTTTGACAGTGACATTTAGCTGCTCTGAGTACCGAGACTCTCTTTCTCCTCGTCCTTTTTGCTTCTCATGATCAGACTTTCCTGCACAGAATTAACATCTATGTTGTTATTTCTTCTTGCTGTTGATCTAACATTGCCATCATAAAATTTTAAAAGGTCTAATCATCATCTAGCCCAGAAGGGAGAGACTGTAGCTATTCTGAGCAGGTTTATAAGTGATTATTATGAAGATCTTGTCAGCCTTCTTATGGTTTGGTTATTAAAATGGACAAGATAGAGAATCCCCAAATAAATACCTATCAGAAGCAAAACTTGAGTAAAACACTGTCCTCTAGTTAGTTTCAGAACTTCATCTATTTTACTAAGAATGCGATACAAGACGATGAAGAAATGGGTAATTGTGGCTGTTGCCGAGCATCCACAGTAACCAGAGACTGGTTATGTGTGGTGAGCCCAAGGGAGGCACAGCCCGGTGTTGTCACTGACCATGACCACTGGTGGGTGTCTGGATAAGAATATGAGAACAGGATGAGCGTGTAGTGATACTTTCCTAGCTCCTGATGGCTTGTAGGCTTTTACAGGGCTCTCTATCCTACCCCTCTGCTTTACCAGTTTGATGAATACTAGGTTAGTTAGTTATTTGTCACGTAGAAACTGTTCTTTACTTCTGGTCTTGCTCTGCCTTTCTCTGGGGTTGTTCCAGTTCCCCTCCTCTGCCACATCTATTTAAAACAGTGCTGTTTTGAAAATGGGTAAAAAATTGGTTTAGTATGCTTTCTTATCTCTTCTCTCTCTAATATTTACTGATATTTTTATTTGCTTTATGGCTTTATACTGAACACTGAAAGTATCTTCTCATGAATGCCTAAGATCCTGTTCCTTAGGGCTGTAAGTCAGAGCTCATTGCTGTAGAGTCACAGTTGGGTGTCTTTGTACCACATATGTCACTTCATGCTTTACTTGCACAGAGGTTCATCTGCCCAGTTATCCACCATCATAAGTTCCTTTGGTAGCTCTCGTAGCCAATCTTCAGCTCCAGTACTGTAGAGTAATAATACAGTAATGTTAGCAAACTTAGTTACCTTACTATTCATCACCTCTGTCGGGTTGCCAAAGTGTCTCTTACATACTGTATATCCAAGTTGAGATCCCAGTCTTACTCTACTGATCATTTTCTTGAGCTCCTTTTTGTCTTTTAGCAAGTTGTAACTAAGTGAGGTCCTTTTCTGTACCCTGGCTATTTAGGGTTTTTAAGACTTTCTGAAGAAGCAGCTTTGTTAAATGTCTCTTGGAAATTCAAGCAGCTGTATCTCCTGCATGTGCTTACTGGCCCCGCAGAGAACACCACTGTAATGAGCCAGCAGACAATAAGGTTGAGGAGAGGTGGGTTTACCATATAGCCTGCTAAAAGGATGGAATTTTTGGATCCTCACGCTTCTCAGTGTAACTAATCTCTTTCACATGATGAGATCCTAGTAAGCTGGAGGCCTGAGTATTTTCTTTAGAGCAGTGGTTAGAGCAGTGATTCCAAATATGCACGTATTCAGTGTTTGTGATTTGTTATCTGAACTTAAACCTAATCTGCCCTTCATCCAGAATCAAGTTTGTCAGGCACTGGAAAACTCAAGGATATTTTTCAATCTCTGAAGTTTTTTGTTTTGTCAGTGGAGAAAATGGAATTTAATTAAACATGACTCCATAAGTCCTTTGGATTCAAGGATCAGTACCTTCCAGATATTCCTATCAAGAACCTGCAATTTCAATAAGTCTCAATGGGAAAATTTTCACAAAGAAACAAAAAAAAATCTAGCAGAAAGTTATAGTTAAAGAAATGAATTTCAAAATTATTTCCAGTAAATACCTAATTCAAAAAGTAATTTCGCATAACTTGTTTCAGAAGTTGGTTATGTCTAAAAAAGTGCAAGATTAAATAATGCTGATTTCATATCCTGTATTTCATTAAGCTCCCAACAGTATAGTGTATAATACGATTTTTCTCTTACTACTTTTAAAAATCATTGAGGACAAGTGATAGTTAAAATTGTATTATCTACATCAAAGTATTTTCTGGTTTTGTGGTAATGAAACAGTTTGACACTTCTAACAGAAAAAGATAAGCACAGTCTGTACTAATTAGAAGCTGCATTTTTTATCAATTCCAAGCTAACAGAAAAATTTGGGTAACAGCTGCTCTACTAATTAGGTACACAAAATGTTTATCACTTCTTGCTGAGTGTCGCACCGTTTCATTACAGCACGAACAGGTGCCCGTTTGATACAGCAAATAAGATGTTTTGTAATTTTAGGAGTGAAGACTATGAAGTGACCTTAGCCTGACTTAGCCATTAAATTTCACCCAGTAACTCCTTAATTGAGCCAAATTTGCATGCACCAGTTTTGATTAAGATAGGCTATCCTTTTATATATTTTGAGTGAGGTTTTAAAGCAGTTGGTTGTTTTCATATTTAAGAGTTTGCAGTTCTCTATTTGAATTTATCTGCTTGTGACTTCCAGACTTCTGATATCTTTCTCCGCTACATCTTAAGAGTCATTATGGTGTGAGATTTTTTTCCAGCAAAGGTTTTTGTGTGCAGCGATTAAATCATCTGTTGGTCTTGTTTATGATAAACTAAACAGATTGCACTTTTCAAGTCTTTCACTGAAACATATTTTCTCTGAATTTCATATCACTATTACGGCTGAGCTCTGTCTCTTTTACTCTTTCAATATCTGCGTTTGACAGCAAGTGTCAGAATGGGAATATTCTTCTTGTCCCAATTTTGTACTGGTGGTGTACGTCAAGTTGCATGTTCCTTACTGGAGTCACAGGAACGTCTGCTATTCTGTATGTACGGCCTGCATTGCTTGTCACCTAGCTGTTCTTTTATTGGCTTTATTAAAATGCATTCATTTGAATGGTTCTGTATTAAAAAGCAATCCAATCATTCAGTAGGGCTGCGCTACCTTCCTGGCTAATTACCATCTGCTAATCTTTGCCTTGAATGCAGAGTTCATGGTAACTTTCTTTAGGTTTACTTCCAAATATGATTTAAAAATTTGAATATCAGGGCAATTACTGATTTATTCCAGAAGTTTATCTTTATGGCAATTCCTCTTTCACAGAAATACTGTGAAATGTCTGTCAGTTTTTAATATAATTCCATATTTATAATATAAACTTGCTGACTGGTTAAATCCAAGATGTGCTGTCGTTCACTGGGTGCTAGACAAATACTTGGAGTGCACTTTTCCCACATATATAAATATGTAAATTCTTTAAGATTATTAAAATGAAGCTGCTACTTGAGTTTTTCCACAGCAGAATTCATCCTTCAGCTCCTTTTTTGGTTATTACTTAGAGTTAATACACTTTGAAGGGCCCTAGATTTATCAGAAGGAGGTGTAGTGATGGGGACTGCATGCCTTTCTTCTCCCAGATCCACCTTTTTGATTCAGAAATATTAACTTGTGTTGTCCTTAGGAATCTTGTTTTTTTTTTTTGAAGTTCAGCAAATTTAAGAACACAGCTAGAAGGCACATCTTGCTCTTTGCATAACCCTTATTTAGTTTCTTAGGCTGACATTTTCAAAGCAATAAAGGAGAGTTGTTTGGTTGTTCATGGATGCCGCAGATCCCATTTATGTTTATGCCCTTGAAAATACTTCCTTCCTTTGAAATTGAAGCTTAAATCACAAGCAAGGTGTGCTTGGTGAGAATGGTTTTCTTTGTCTGAACTTAAGTAGAATTACTGGAAACTATTATAATTAGCAGTTCAGCTAAGGCATTGTGGTTCCATGGAACATCTCCCTGGGAGTGGAGAAAGCATACCTGAGCAGTTAACACTGCCTGAATAGTCCAAGATAGGACCTGCTACTGATGATACAGAAAGTGGTGGCAGTTGTTGTAGGAGCAACAGTGGTGCCACCTCTCGCCACCCTTCCTTGCCCACCTCCTCTCTCCTCCCTTCCCACATGTCAGCAGTAGCTGGTCCAGGTTTTCTTCGAGAGCACGTAGCCTAGAGTTTGGCTGCTGTGAGGCAATAAGCTCGCAGTGAGTGCAATCATGTCGTTTGCTAGCCAAGCAGAGATTGTAGAAATGTTTCTGCAAATCTCATCTAGCTCCGGTGATTCTTGAGAAAAATTAAATCTTAATCAGTCATTGTGCAGAATGTTTTACAAAAAAAAAAAAAGCATGTGCCATCCATCTGCATCTGAATTGTTTTGAGCATTGTGTACACTGATGGTTGTTTTGAATTTTTGGATTTTTTTTTTAAGTGAATGGACAGTTGAAATAAGTAATCATGGTATAAATTGTAGCATTACTTTGTATGTGCTTGGTATTTGTTTTTCCAATAAATACCTTTGCTTCAAGTCTTAATGCTTCGGTGCCCAAAATATGCAGTCTTTGCTCTTAAAGGCTAATGGTTTCGGTTGGGTTGAAAGTGCTGAAAGAGCATATTTCCTTTATAGTTACACAGAAATATATGTAATAATTTAAAATTAATGCATTGCAGTTTAATTATATGTCCACATTATTCCAGCAAGTTCCAGAACTTTTGTGTCATGACAGAAGCTTTGAGAGCAAATCACAGTATATTCAGATGACTTTGCTTCCTTTGCAAATAACTGTTCTCACTTCCCACTAACCTGTAGCCCAGACTTGCAAATCTCATGCGAGTTTCGATAGACATTCTTGTGATTTCACTCTGGCAGATCTGCTTGGTATCGATTTAAAATGAAGCCTCTGCAGAAATTCGTATGTGGGAGGGAAGATTTACCCTGCAATAAGTGTTGCAGTTTTGCTAGATGAATTCCAGGCTTAAACGCCGAGGCTCTCCTTTGTGCTCTGCCAGACAGAGTTCCTGCCTGTGAAGCTAGGTTTGGGGACGGCAGTAAATGGCCATGGGTGCTGCTTTCTTCCCTTCTGGAACTTCTGTTCCTGTAATGTAGACATAAAGGGCACAGATGTGGTCTTTTTTGTGTGTGCATCCATTTGGAATTGGTGAGAACAGTTTGCTTTGAAGAATTATGGTGGAGTAAAAAAATTACTTTATTCACATCTACAATTTCTGCTGTTTTAGGAACATCAAAAGCCAAATTAGAGGAAAAATGGAACTAAAAAGCACAAATATGTTTGAAAGTCTGTGCTAGGATATAATACCTTTAAAGTGTTCCCAGCATTTCTCAATTTAGCTGTTGTCTTTGTTACTGTAAGAGAAGGCCAACTGAATGCTGGGGACTCTTTCAACATTGCTAACAGATGACTGTACTGATAGGTGAATAATTTTTATCTTCTTCTTGAAGTGAGGGAATGTTAATTTTGTCACTTACTATAGAAATGAGTACATGCTGTGCCCTGTCCTTCTGCGTGGAAGGTTTAGTACAGGATAGTAACCATGGTACCAGCCTAAGAGTGAGTCTCGAGTTCCTGATGTTTCTCAGCCAACACTCGCCACGTGGCTCAACACAAGACGTTCACCATTTGCCTGCTGCAGTGTTGTCCTTCTGAAAATAAGGAACATTAATGTTTGTTTCACTTCAGAAAGCATTTTGACATCTTTGGATTAAATATGCCATCATCGAGACAATTACGCTGTAAAGCAAGGAGAATATTTGGAGCTAGACTAACATTTGAAATTAGACTGATAATTAGGTGGTTTTTTTGCTTTGTAAATTATGGGTCTAATAAAAGCTCTGAAGTGAATTCAGTAAATAAGTTGCTGTATCACTTGCTATACATATAACATTTTCATGTTTTTCCCTTTGCAGTTAAGTTACCAGCTTAAGGTGGGTATCATGTACTGCAAAGCTGGGCAAAGCACGGAAGAAGAAATGTATAATAATGAATCAGCAGGTCCAGCCTTTGAAGAGTTTCTTCAGCTCTTGGGAGAACGGGTTCGACTCAAGGGATTTGAAAAGTATCGGGCTCAGCTGGATACAAAGAGTAAGGTTTTTTCGTTTGGTTTTGGTTTTTTTTTTCCCTAAGTGAAAAAAATACATCATATGGTTGCTAACTGACTTTTTTGTAGAGAGTTCTTAAAAATCATCTCTTTGCTATAGGAAGACAGTTACTTAATATTAGAAGTGAAAGCAGAGCAAGTATGTAATTGGACTCATATCCATATGGTCTTTCAACCCTGATAATTACTGGATTTTTGTACTGATTTGGTATGAAATTATCACCAAAGCTGCAACAAGAAACCAGTAACTATGGAACTATTATCAGCATTGAAATCCACCATGAGTGTGCTGTCTAAAGAGAGTAATCAATACAGTTGGTATGCCATGTTTTTTTTAATGATATGCTAATAGACTGTCTCAGAAAAAGTTTTGAGAACCCATCTGTGTAACTCCACCTTGACAAGTTGATCTATTGCTTTTCTGCTGTGTCTGTTGCATGTAGTTTTTCTTTTAACCACTTTTGTCTTACTCCTCCTATCAAATATATTCCTCCCTCTCTGATTTTTCTTTTGAGTTATGGAAATGAAACTGGTTTTGGCAGTTATAAGCTTTAACAGTAAAACATTGCAACAAAAATGCAGTGGAAAGATGATCCTGGGTGATGGTATCTATAAAAGAAATTCCCTACTTTTGGTCTCAAGCTTGTGAAATACCTGTTTACCAGCTAGTGCATGCTATATTCAATTTGTAAATCTATTTAAAAATACTATTGGAAAAAATAACTATTGGAAATCTTTTGTTATTTTTGCCCACTTGCAGCAAAGGAAATTAAATAAGGAGTTGATTCATGAAAGCTGAAAAGCATTCATCAACTTCAGTGCAGCAGAAACTGTGCTCTTGTCATAAGTCTCCTATCACAAATACAGTAACTTGCTGTACTTTAGTGCTTCCCCGTTGTACCTTGTGTCCTTGAATCTTACAGGGATCACGTTGCCATCTCCTCAGGCTGTCTTGATCAGCCTAATTGTCACTCCTCAGAGGGTCATAAAACTTCCTGTGGTTTTAAATCTAAATTAATACTTATTTCACACACATTTACCATTGAACCAGCTTTCTTTCAGTTGCAACTCTTACATTCTCTCTGTTGTATTTACTCCCTTGAGTGCGTTTACACACAGCAGTTGCGTCTCCTCTATGCTTTTGTGATGTTACCCTTAATAAGCCAAGTCTCTCTTATTGGTATTTGAGGCGTGGATTTCTCTGCTTCCCTCCTCTCCCACAGTATTACCTGGGAACATTCCTATGCACTCCTCCAAGTTTGAATTCAGTCTCCTTAATTTTTAGTGGCTAGGATTGTATACGTGATTCCAAATGAAATCCAGGCTGTTTCTTGATGTAGCATTTCCTTGCCTTTACTGAAATTATACGAATTGTGTGGCTGGGTTTTCCTTTTCTGCAGCTCCAAAGCCTTATCAGTTATAAAAATAAACTAGGTCAAAAATCAAATGTGTACGGAAAATAGAGAAAATATGTGTTATTTAATAGCTTCTGGGTTTATATTGCGACCCCCTTGCTGCTTTCAGTAGTTAAAGTAAAACCCTCAGTTCCATTTCTCCTGGCTTAGATATTTCAGACACCTGAGAAAAATCCCTTTTTTGGTGTCAGTCCACACACAGTGGTTCCTAGCACATGTAAATGCGGGATGATTAAGAGTTGACTCATCTGCTCATATACCCATGAAAGCTGTAACTGTGTCCTAAGTACTCATTTGAAATTTTCTTCTAAACAGCAGAATTTTCCAGTAATGTTCAAGTTCCTTCTTATTGCTTCTGACTCAGGGAAAGAACTCTGTCAGGTTTTGATTTTATGTACTATCAATGTAGCACCTGTTGAATGGACACGTATGTAAACTTTTAATTGCCTGAACCTCTCCTGGTTTTAAGAGTTGTCTTCTAGTAATGAAGGTTTTCTACTCCATGTTGAGAGCTGACATGTCTTTTTCACATTGCCCAGTAGATCTACCAGCTCCAAACTGTATTTTAAAATACAAAAATCAAGAGGCTTTACATGAACACTTCACTGTGATCAGAAAGGAAGGGGGATGCTCTGAGTGGAAACTGCTGCTTTCATGAAGGGCTTCTTACATTTCAGTCAAGGTTTACAGTCTCACAGGCATGGGATCTCATCAGCTGGAACTCCTTAGCAGCTCCTAAAATGTCTGAAATGTTTTGGGTTATGTTGCCTGCAGGCTCACTGAGGAAACACACACCTACTACCCAAAACAGCATAGGTGAGTTCTTAATGAGCTCATGCAGCAAATGTGAACAATGGCAATAAACTTTCGTAATCTGCCTCGACGGGGCTATGTTTTCCTTTCCGCCAGTACGCAAAGCACAGACTGGAAGTGGTGGAAGAGAATGTGCTGTTTTGGGGGCACAACACTAAGCTCTTTGAATAGCTACATTTGGAAACCCCTATGATATTCTGCATGGGAAATAGCAAAAAAAAAAATTTAAAAAAAAGCCACCTTGTGGTAGGCAAAATGCTGAAGACCAGAGACATCTGCAAGAGTTGCATCTCGAGTATGGGGAATTCGTGAACAGCGGAACCCAGACAGGCAATACATCCTCGCTAGCTAGTAATCAATCAGTCTGTTCTGCCTTGGCCCTGACACAGAAAACCCTGCAAAGGAGAGGGGTTGTAATTTTTTACCATGCCTTAGGTTTATTGAGTTTTGTTGAAAGAGCTGGGTCTACAGCTCAGAAGCAGCCTCTCCCTTTCCCAGCTCCGTGCTCTTCTGTTGCTAGAGGTCACTGTCATGAAGGAGTTATTGTGGTCTCATTACTCAGGAAATTTTCCTGCATAAAAATTCTGTTTAATGTCAGCACAGTTGATTGCAAAGATGCTCTTAGAAACAAATGTCTGTTCATTAACTTGGAAGAAAGGTCAGAGCTGTGTAGGCTACTTTGCTCGTTCCTGTACCTTTGGCAATACTTCGCAACCTGTGAAAAGCAGATGCTTGATGTAACACACAAGGAAAGATTTTCCCGGCGTGGAGGAAAGCTGATTTGTGTATGCACTCTGGGAATTTTCACAGGATGTTTTTAATTTATGCAAAGTTAGAAAAGTAAAGTTGCTCTGGCAAAAGGCAGTTTCAGAACAGTTGTTTTTCTTAGAAAGTTTTAGAATTAGGGGCCTAATTGGTAAGTATCCGTAACAGAGCCAATTTTTAAAGGGAGGATTCTCATACATCCTATTAACTGAAAGCCCATTAAAGTATATTGGATCCTTCAAGGGCTTTAGCTTTGGATCTTTGCCAGTGCCACTGTGGAAAAGAGCTGCTACTTTTAAAGTTTGTTTGTATATTTCTGGAATTACCAGAGGGGAAGCAGTCTATCTCCTGGCAGCCTGCAGACTTTGGATAGGAAATAGAGCTTGAAAATGTCATCTATCCCACGGTTGCTAGGAAGTTTATGGGCATCACTTTAAAGTAATAAACATCACAGTAATCTTTCAAATTATAACTTCAGTCATTTTACTTTATTTTCTAGCTGTAACACATCCTTGATTTCCCTCCCCCTCACTTAGTCTTATTTCTCAATATTTTAAATTGGTGAATGGGATCAGGTGGATAAAGCTAGGCCTGGCGTGTGCGTCCAGCAGAGTGGTTGGTGCAGGAAATGAAGGAGATTGATTAATGTGAGTTGTAGGAGTTTATGAATTACCTATTTGATGAGATTATAAACTTAGCTAATAATGGTAGGTTTCTGTATTAGATGTTTTTACAGCATGACGTTTGGTTAAGACGTGAAGAATATAAAAACAGCACAGAAGATATTATATAGAATAAAAATCTAGGGAATGAATGGACTTCAAATTGACATTTCATTTAGGGGTTGTCAATAAACCCCAGTATTTCTAATGAAATAATCCAGATCAGTTACCTTCTTAACTTATACTATTTAACATCTTTTCAGCCACATGGAAGCGTAGAGTTACTGTTGGGTCTTAGACGCTCGCAGGGAGACCAGTAGCCAGAGAAGGCCAGAGGTTCCTTGGTTGCTTAAGAAGCAGAAATAAAGGATTCTGCCCTTGGAAACAGTGTCTGAAAACAGGCTTGGGTATTACAGAAGTTGAACATGAGTGCTTGGGATAATCCTTGTGTATAATAGAAAGGAGAGCAGCTTTGGCAGGTGCTGAATTTGGGCCACCAGCTAGGAGAAACTAGAAATAAGGCAGGTCTTTTTAACAGCAAAGGTAAATGGGAACAGCATTTAGCTCTGAAACTTCTTGTGCTTTTAAAGGTGAGCACTGCTGCAGTTTGTAGCAATGGGGGTTCCTTCTCTTGCGTCATCAGTATCATTTATTTTATCATTTATTTATTCTTGTTTGGAACACTGAGTTAGATTTTTCTACTCATACTGTTTTTTATACAGTTTTCTAGCGCAGAGGTTTTAAAAGCTGCTGTAGAAGCAGGGTGACACTGAAGTCCTGTGGCTTCAGTGAGGTCAATTTATCAGCAGTAAGCTGTTGGTGTCCATCACAGTTGTCAGCGCTGTTGGTGTTGGAAAGAAAAGACTTAAATAGGAATCTGTGAAGACAGTCCGTGTGAAGATAGCTGAGAAATGTTGGAAGGACAGATGAATAAGGTGGATTTTTAAAGGTGAATAATGATAGAAGAAAAAGAGGACCAGAAGGGTCCTCAGCTAAGTAACTAAGTCCAGTAATGGGACAAGACTGAGAAGGCAGCATCAATAGGCGCACCGTAAGCTGATGGCAGAAGGGGATGTCTTCAGCATAAAAAGGTGCTAATGAATTTGTAAATCCCTCAGGCCTTTGTTAAATACAAGGAAATCAAAGTAGATTGTGGTGCCGGCTTACAGTTCTGACCTTGAAATTATGGATACTATTTGAGATGGAAGTCTTGGATTTTACTGCAATGGCAGTGATTTGATATAAAGCAAACCCTTGTGTTTATTGTGTTGTACTTCAGAAAAAGTATTCTGGACTTGTAAGAACAAAGAAATCTGAATTGGTGAGAAAGATACACAGTCTGTAATGGGTACAGACTTCTGCTTGTCGTTAGATTTGAATAACAGGTATTTAAGCTGTGAAGTACTTAGAAATAATTGGAGTCAATAAATGTGTTCATTTGTATTGTGCCCTTATTAGTTAGTTTGCAGAACTAGTGCTGTTCTGAGAAAGGACCCTTTTCTGCCTGAAATGAAGTCCATCCAGGAAAGCTGAAAGTTTGACTTAAATGGATGAGTGTTGTTCTAGCATATTATTTATCAGGATTGCTTTGTTATTTTCCCCCAAAACCCTTCTGGGCCCCTTCCCCTCTCTGTCTTCTTATCCACTTCCCTTTCTTTTTGCACCCACTCCCCCTTTCCAGTTCTTCGTAATATTTTTCTATGCTCTATTTGTGAAAGATGATGTACAAATTAGCCTATTTAGTTAGGCCAAAAAAAGCCACTAAGGAGTTATGTTGATTTTTAGGTGACTTTCAGGTGCATCTGCCTCCTTCAGCATAATGATGAGGCAGACAGCAGAGTGCAAGATGAAATGATTCAGCTGTCACGCTGTTGGAATTAGCGTTAGAAGGCAAATATTTAGCAGTTAGCTAGTTTTTCATAATGGCAATGTTGAGTGCTGGAAAAGAGAGCCCAATCTTCTTGAAACAGTAACTGACTTTTTTTTTTTTATTACAAGATTCTAGGAATTTTGTTTTTCTTACTCCTATTTTATGTAGATTATTTGGAAAGGCAAAATCTCTATTCAGCTGTAATGCAGGAAACTTTCCATTTCATTTATGGATGATGTTTTGGTTTTTCATTTACAGCAAATGTACCTCTATTTAATTACTCTGAATTTGACAGGAAATGAAAACTTCTTGTCAAAGCTTATACCCAAAATCTGGGTAAATAAACTGTGTATTTATGTTACTGTAAATGCCTCATGAATCTCTGAGCTATTATCTCCTTAGTAACATGTTCTCTCTGCTAATAAAAAATGCCAAGGTGTAGTATTTAACAGCTTTTTAAAATACGTTGCTATAAATAGCTGGATTATATAATATAGTAGCATGTTTATATAACTTCAAATAACCAGGATGCTTTTTTCCATATATAAATCTAGGGTTTTTAAAATTCTGTTTGAAATGGGGCTTTTTGCACTGTGGACAGCAGTTATATTTAATAGAATATATTAGCTATTTCAGCTTTAATGTGTTACTACTTAAATTAATGGAACATTTTTCAGGGTCTCTTTTTTTTTTTGAGAGAGAGAGAAATAAAAAGTAAAACCAGAAGTTCCCAGTTTGTCTGTAATCAAGTGTTGTCTTCATCCAACACTTTGTAAACTTTAATAATATCCCCTCTTCTTTTTTTCTTTCTAAACTTCATAATCCTAGTTTTTATCATTTTCTCTCCACATGGAAGTCTCTCCATCCACGTATAATTATTTTTGTGGCCTGTTTCTGGATCCCTTCTCTCTCTTCTATAACTTTTAAAATAGGGTGGCCAGAACCCAAAACAGGTGAGAGTACCTTTGATTAATATACCAGCATCATAATGTCATTGTTGTGGGCTTTTTCCATCATCACCTGTAAGCATGCTAGCATCCTCTTTGGGTTTTTGACTGCACCTATCCATAAAGCATCTGTTTTAGTGAAGGTTTTATCTGACTTCATTACAGTTAATTTAGAGCCCTGATACGTTTAAAAGAACCTATTCTGTTTGTTCTTATATTGTGGGTTATGTGTCTGTTGATGTTTCATTATGCATGGTATTCATTCGCAGTGTCTGCCTACCTTCCTTTCTGAAGTCCTTTTCACATTCCTTACAGTTCAGTTTCATTCCGATTAGCCTGAGATACTGGGTGGTGTCTGAAAATTACTTCAGACGTTATTACCACTTGTCATGCTTAAATAGGCTTTCTTCAGGGTTTTTTGGTATAAATTCCCTATTCCTACCAAGTTCGTCATTGGGAAAAGTACACAAAATTATACGTGCCATCTGTATCTGTCATGTGCTTTGGCAGGTGAATAAACTCTGGGTAAGTTTTTACTTGCTGATGTTTCAGCTAGGATCAAGGATGAGGAGGAGTTCTTGTCTTGCCTGATGATTTTATTTGATAATAATGAAACTTTGTTTTGAAACTATTTTTTTTTTCAATAATGCTTTTATTTTCTCTTTTTTTTTTTCTTTAACTGAAGCTGATTCAACGGGTACTCACTCTCTATACACAACATACAAGGACTATGAAATCATGTTCCATGTTTCTACTATGTTGCCATATACTCCAAACAACAAGCAACAGGTAAGATGGGACTGTGCCTACTTAGAATTAATTTTTCCTCCATCTCAAAAGTAGCTGAACTATTGAAAGTTTAGGATAACTCTTATTTGTTACTAGCCAAGAAAACACTTTAAAAAGCAGAAGTATAAAAAGTGAAACTAGCCATCTCCACGTCAGATGGATGAGCAAATCATATCATTGTAGGTATGTCACAGGTAGATTTTTCTCGATAGGAGTGTCTTCTATTTAGTTGTGCATTATTTGCTGAAACTTTGATGTTAATACTATGCAATAATGTCAGTAGTACATCTGTGTTACCTAAGTAGGAGTTCATGTCTTCTGTCAACAGAACCATAGTGTATTTCACGTGGTTTTCAACCTTCTGCAGCAAAGTCCATCGCACTGTAAGGATGGCGTTCAGCAAACTGTAGTATGCACAGAATCGGAGGTGATGAGGGGGTGGCCCAGCACACGGCACGGCACACTACAAAAGACATGAGACAAAATCCTCTTTTTCTTGTGTGTGTGTTAAATTTTTTTATTATACTGAGGAGCTGTGTAGGCTAACTTGCTTTGTTAGTGTGAAGTACGTGGGCCATCTGGTTATATATGATGAGTGTACATTTTACTCTAGAAATGGACGTTATTTTATGTTTTTGTAAATAAAATAGATGTTTCCTTTAAGAATAAAAGATAACTCAGCATTAGTTTTAGTTTACTTTTGTTCGCAAAAGTTTACCTTTCTCTTTTATTGTAGTCTTGGCTTTATTGAAAGAAGCCTATCAGGAAATTATTACAGCATTTCCTAAGGACAGTGACAACTGTTTTCAACCGGAAACAGAACCTACTTCTGGCTTGTAAAACAGTGTGGAGAATGTGTTCCAGCTTCCGTGTATCACTGATTACTCTCATACTAGCGGATTGTCTTGTTGTTTTTCCTCTCTGTTTAGCTTAAAATTTTCCCTAACAGTATCTTCCTGTATGTTACATGTAGAAATTAAATTGTTAGAAAAAAGAAAATGCCTATGCCAGAAATTTATTAGATGAATAACTAACATTCTGGTACTTGTCATATAAATCCACAACTGTTTCAGTTTTCAGCTTGAAAATAAAAAAGGAAAACAATAGTAATTTATAATAATGAGAAATAAATCATTGAAAATTGTGGAAAGACTGTGTTTTAACCTATGAATCTCTTTTTCTGTTAAAGCTTCTGAGAAAACGGCATATTGGAAATGATATTGTGACAATAGTTTTCCAGGAGCCTGGAGCACAACCATTCAGCCCAAAGAACATTCGATCCCACTTCCAGCACGTCTTTGTCATTGTCAGAGTGCACAGTCCCTGCACTGACAGCGTTTGTTACAGGTACTGTCGCTGGTGGCACTGAAAACGTGCCATTTGAGTGCAAAGGGAGGTGTCGTTCCTCTTTGAAATTCTCAGTAGGGAAAAACCATGAAAGATTGGAGTCGAGAAGATTTTGGGTCATGTAAATCCAGAACACTTTAAAAAAGTAAATAGGCATATACAGATATGTAAAATAAACACACCCAGTGAGGCATATAATGCTGTCAGTGTGTGTGTACACACACTTGTATATGTAGGTTTAGAATTAAGAATTTGGGAATGGTTTTAAAATTCCATTCTCATTTCTTTTCTATTCTCTTCATTAAGAGTATGGTAGAAGAATATTTCTGTTTTAATTCTTAATAATTCACATTTTGTTTGCGTCTGAGCTTATGTTTCGTTTTTGAAATTCAGGCAGTGAAAAAGTATGACTGACCTTTCAGAAAGAAGCTAAGCTATCTGAACTATTTTGTCTGAAATATCTTCATTTTATATATCATTTCAATCCAACAAAGACATTCCAGAGCATTTTGCGACAACAAAAAATAATCTTCCTGTAATCTTAAAGTTACTGATTAAAATAGAAAGTGGCAATTGACAGTAACTATAATAAAGAACTGCAAGATGAAATTCCTATTTAGCATTTTTTTAACCAAATTGAAAGCATATAGAAATAAAGTTTTTGAGTTACATTTCTTTTTATGACCAGTAAAACTTTTTACCTCTGTTAAATCCTGAACTCTTACTGTATTGTTATTTTGAAATGTTGACTGATATCAACAAACTTTTCTAAAGCTTCTTTATTTAAAATATGAATAAAATATGAAGTGTCAGAGTAATGGATTTAGAGTATTTCTCTTGAAAGTGAGGTAGCCTTAGAATTTACTTGTCTTTACTGAAATGCAAATGTTGACCTAAGTGTTTCATTCAGTCAAGTGCTTATTTAGAGAAGGAGCTAAGACTTCAGGGTCTGAGATGGTGTTTTCATGTTTTTCAAGTAATAAAGTAAGGTCTAAATGCTTTTTTCTCACCGTAAGTTTTTGGTGAAGCTCACATGGCACTTCTGGAACTCATGCTGAAATTTGTACGTGTATTAAACTCTCCTGGAGCAGACATGTTCATGTTGATACTCATTTTAGGGCAGCTTATTAACAAATTCCACTGCCACATAATTTATGTAGACATAGCTTGTTCTTAAACTTTTAGACATATGTTTCAGCTCTTACTCTGTGCAGAAACTGATTTTGAAGTAAAGGGAAAGTAGGAAATACATCCACGAGGGCTACAGATGCATTTTCCATTTGAATTGGGTATTACAAACACAGAGAAAGATCTGCTTTCGGTTATTATTTTTCAATAATATGACTGCATATTTTCCATTTCTTCCTTTTAAAAGGCATGGGAAAGATTTATACTTGTTATACTGTAATAAACTTAAATATCTCAGGGTTCTATTTCAGACCTTGGGACTACTGAATTGCTTTCATTTTTCAAGTCTTCACAACTGCTTCACAACTTCATGGGCTGCCCAGGGAAGTGGTTGAGGCACCATCCCTGGAGGTTTTCAAAAGATGGCTTGACATAGTGCTTAG
>VXAK01023844.1:524325-579997 GCA_013399435.1 Arenaria interpres | reverse complement strand
TTTTTTTTTTGTTTTGTTTTAGTGTTGCTGTGACAAGATCCAGAGACGTACCATCCTTTGGACCACCTATTCCAAAAGGCGTCACGTTTCCGAAATCAAATGTGTTCAGGGACTTCTTACTAGCCAAAGTCATTAATGCAGAGAACGCTGCTCATAAATCAGAAAAGTTTCGTGCGATGGCCACCAGGACCCGTCAAGAGTACTTGAAAGACTTGGCAGAGAAGAATGTCACCAACACACCTATTGACCCTTCTGGCAAGTTCCCCTTCATCTCGCTTGCTTCGAAGAAGAAAGAAAAGTCGAAGCCTTATCCAGGAGCAGAGATCTATAGTTCTGGTGCTATTGTATGGAGCGTCCATGCAAAAGACTACAGCAAGGGTATGGAAATAGACTGTCTCCTTGGCATCTCTAATGAGTTTGTAGTCCTCATTGAACAGGACACGAAAAGCGTGGTGTTCAATTGCTCCTGTCGAGATGTGATAGGGTGGACGTCAACGGACACTAATATCAAAATATTCTATGAGAGAGGTGAATGTGTTTCTTTGGAGAGCTTCATCAGCAACATTGATGATATCAAAGAGATCGTCAAAAGGCTGGAGGTTAGAATGTGTTCTCTTGTTTGGTTCCCCTTCTTTGCTTTCTCCTCTCGCCCCACCGCTGAGTAAGGCTTCAATTTAATGTTTGGGATCCCTAAAATCTGTTCTAATTGTTTATCATGAAATCTATAACTACTTTCCTGCTTTTTATTTCTCAGAATCCAGTATTGCTTTCACTTTTATCGAACATTGGCCAACCTCAGCTGGTTATGTGTGTGTCAAAAATGTCTGAATACATATTTAAAAAAAAAAAAGGGCCTTCAGATGCATAAATGGCTCCCACACAATAAATACAGAAGTGTCGCCTTATTTCTTTTCCTTGTTCTCCTTTCCTTTCTCTGTTTTATAGGCTTGTTGTATCTTGTTTCAAATGAAGCTGTAATATCTTTAAGACTGACTTATTATGTTGCCAGCAGGGTGCAGTCCCAATCCCTATTGCAACCCTCAGATATTCTCTGAATGCATGTGATAAACTAAAAATGCAGTGAATCATGGTATCTGTCTATAAAACATCTGTCCGTGCTCATTTTTTATCCAATTAAGTTATGAAAGAATGTGTTCTGTTTCAGTGTCTTTTCTGTGATTTCACAACTGTAGTTGTATATTGACCGGGAAAAGAGGAAAACCAGGCCCTATGAAGTTGCTCTTGATGGTTTTCACGCTCATAGTACATAGAAGAGTTGGCATAGACCCCAGTTATCTGCTTGCTAACTGCGTGCCACCATGTTCTGACTGAAAGTAATCTTACAGTTTACTGAAACAGCTGCAAATGTAGAATCGTTGGTTGGTTACACAAGGAGCTCTACTTTATCTCTTATGCGTCAGTAACACCATGTGCTTTTCTGTTGTGTGCTGCCATGTATCTCCTAAAATTCCTGTGGTTTCAGTAAAAAATTCAAGGCAGAACTTGGGTAATCAGACTTTACTGAAAATACTGGTTTGAGTGACAGGACCCCTTTCAGCTGATCACGTTCCCGGGACTGTGATATCTATTCCTTGATCGTGTCCCATCATTGTCTTGGGAGTTGGTTGATTGTGCAAAAATGGAACCCTCAAACCTCTATTAACACTGGAGCTCTCTCCACGCATTAAATTCTGTCTTCGTTTCAATTCGCAGCTTGTGACTAAGGGCTGTGAAACGGTGGAGATGACTCTGCGTAGGAATGGTCTGGGTCAGCTTGGCTTCCACGTAAACTACGAAGGCATTGTGGCCGATGTTGAGCCCTACGGCTACGCGTGGCAGGCGGGACTGCGGCAGGGCAGCCGGCTGGTGGAAATCTGCAAGGTGGCTGTGGCCACCCTGAGTCACGAGCAAATGATTGATCTTCTGAGAACATCGGTAACGGTGAAGGTCGTCATTGTCCCTCCGTATGAGGACTGCACGCCGCGCAGGTATTGTGTAATAGCCGCATTTGGTCTGAAATTATATCTTGATTTGTAGGGTCAGGGGGGAAAGAAACAGCCCAGAGTAAGTGTCAACCTCCCCAAACCTGTGGCATAGTTATAGTACAGTCTCCAGTAGTGTAGGGTGAAATAGGAGGACAGGAAAAATTGGCCATATTCAGACTCCAGGCCCTGCAAAATATTCATTGAATACCAAAGTTTATTAAAATGTATGAAGAACCTCATGTGTCCTTTAAATTCCAAGGAATTTAACATGGAAATCAAACACCTTTTTGTTGACAGTTGTGTGTTTATGATGCATCAAAGTTAATTGTACATTTCACTCCCTGCTTTCCCATTTGGTGGTAGTTTGCAATGTCTGAATGGATGTAATTCTTGAAAGCTGTGAATAGACTTACGTTCTCTACTTTCACAAATAAGCGAGGCTGTAAATGATGAGAGTTTATCAAAGGTATGGATCTGGTCAGAGAAATTGCTGCAAATTGTAATTCTTTTTTGCTCAGTAGTAGGTTTTGCTGCATATCTCTGGCTTCTCATCCATGTTAAGCCTGAGGCTTGTGTCAACTCTATTATTGCTTTTAGAGCTTTAAAATGTTGCTTGATCAGAAACAGGCAGTAATATGTGCTTTTTTTCTAAATTGGACATTAAGTCCCTCTAGTTTTCCTGAACTCACACTAAAGCTTTTCATAATTTTTACTGCTCTCATCTGAACTCTCTGCAGTTGTCTGTAGCATTCAGCCACATCACTAAATCTGATTCCCAAATTCCCGACATCCTGTATGAATATCTTGCAAATGCTATATGATTAAATGGAATGATCTTTAATAGACTAAATTTGCCTGCAGGCAAGCTCAAGGTTTATGCTAGATTTGCCAAGAAGAAGCAAGTAAGAGTTATCAAAGTTCAGTGTGTTCCCTGCAGTGAGAGACTGAGAGCAGTTTGCTCTGCTGTTTTCTAATCAGGAAATGTCTTTGTAAGGGTACACGCTAAATCTTTGTATACTTAAGGTTGAAGCTGAACTTAATTGCATATTTATTACATTGATCTGTAATTGTGTCTCCAAGCAAAGACTTTGTACTTGCATAAAAGGAGAATTCATGTGTGTTTTTACTGTGAGCCATATTAACTCCTTTTGCAAGTGGTAGCAAAACAGGAGCAGAGAGAAAAGGAGTTTTATTTGTCCTTTAGTTGTCAATGGAAAATTGAATACATGTCAGGGATTAAAATGAGCAGTGGCATAAGGTCACCCATGAGGTATTTGGAAAGCTTTTGTACAGTATTTAGCAGCCCAAGCAAATGGAAAGTTCAGCTGCAATCATAGCAAAAGGATTAGAGCAGAAAAATCTGTGTGGAAAGCACAGATCCTATTATTCCTGAACTAAATTAAGTACAGCCAAAAGCAGGCTTAGCTTTAGGCTGTCCAAACTCATAGCAGGAAGAGAAATTACTGTACTTTTTGAAATGCTGTACTCGGCATCAGTGAGTTTTGTCGTTGTCTTGTAGCGAGCAAATGTTCATGGTGGGTTATTGCCTAGTTACAAAATTTCATAAAGCGACTCTTTATCCTGCTTGCTGTATCCAAAATCATTAAGGTTCAGGAACTGTGTCTGGAGTTCGTAGCTATCCTACATATATTACTAGGGACTTGACTTCAATCTTTGCGCAAAGTAATTTCTCGTTTGGCAGTCGGTTTTCCAAAATTGTAGTCCTTTCGTTGTGTCCTCTGGAGGTCATTTAGCATTTCAGTGACTTCTACAGACCGTAACTAAAATGAAGATCAGTTCTGCTTGGTGTAGTACGTTCATATGAGAAGCAGTCCCCATCCTAATAAATTGGTTGGCATGAAGCTGGAGGAAGAGCAGGGGTGCAGTTAGATAAGATGACTTGCCAACAGGCACATGTACAAGGTCAGCAGCAGATACAAAAATATATCCAAATACCCTGATTCACAATCTAATGCACTACACAGAGGCATTAGTATATCTCTACTAAAAGATAGTCATTAAAACATTGCCAGTGAACTCATTTAGTGGACTGATTGCTCACCCTGAAGCTAAGGACATAGCAGCAACAAGAAATTGTGTATTCTTGCTTCTTAAACTGTAACTATGTCTGCAGAAATAAAGAGAAACCCAAACTACTGAAGTATGTACTAGTTAGGGAAAGAATAGCAGAGACACAAAATAGGAAAAGAAAAAACAAGGATATCAAGATTTTAGTTAGGTGTGAGTGGGCTTTGAAGACAAATCTTCTGCTCATCCCCACTTGCCATGGAGTGGTTCACATCACAGGTGCCCTGGGAGCACACAGATGTTTAATTTCAGATGAAGCTGGACTACAGGTGCCTCAGAAGCACACCTCGTGCCTTCCAACTGCTAATTTCATCTGCAGGTCAAGGTTAGAGGGTAGAGCAGGGTAACACCCCAAAACGTGTGTATTGTGGACAGCAAGATGACAGTACCCACTTTCCCTTCGTCTGCTCCTATTAGACTGCACCACTTGCTAATGGCAGCAGAGCAAGACAGCAAGTCACCTGTTTTGTTTGTGGCTGGGAAGAGATACTGATATTTCTCAGCACTAATAGTGTAATCACTTAGAGGAAGAGCTAGAAGTAGAAAATTTTGCACTGATTGATTATTTTTCCTTCCCATTAGATAATAATGTGTGTAAGTGAACAAAGTAATCACAATAAAAAATTCACTGAAGTAGAGTTCCATACGTTTGTTAAAAGAAATACAAAATTATCCTCATCGAAGCTGAAGGTCACATCTACTCTCCAAATCTCTCCTTTTAAATGTATGCAGAAGTTTGCCCTGCATCTCACGTGGACTGCATTAGCTTATGTCCTATTTTACTCCCATTTTTATGCTGTTCTGTTCCTTTATGTTCTCGGGAAGCAGAGGGCATCTTTTGGGCTTGGCATCTACAATTTTTAACAAGCATTTTGTTTTCATAATGTGCAAATTTGTCAGCTGAGGTACTCCAAAGCCGAAGATGTTTGAAAATGAAGTGTAATACATTATTTGATGGAAATCTTGTCTTTTCATGGATATCTGTGCATCAGAAAGATTTATCTCAAAAAGAACAAACATTTGAAGTTTCATTTCTGGGTGCAGGCAACTTCTAAAACCCATGACTTAAATTAGGAAGAGGAGATACCCAGTAATCAGATGAATAGTATCAAAACTTGTTAAATACGTGTTTCTAAAAAGCAAAATGTTACCTTTACTGTTGCATAGAATTGATTCAGCTTCTCTCTTCAGATTTCTATCCTTGTGAACAGGACATATTTATTTTATTTTTTACAGCAGCATGTTAAATTCCTTCATTTCCAGGAGTTCTTCAGAAAACTACCGTATGCCAGTCATGGAATACAAAGTGAATGAAGGAATGTCGTATGAATTCAAATTTCCCTTCAGAAATAATAACAAATGGCAGCGAAATCCAAGCAAAGGACAGGGACCTCATGTGGCTCAGGTACCATCCCAAATACAAAGCCCAGTCACATCTAGGATTGGCTCTGGGAAAGGAGAAGGGAAAATGCCACCCCCAGAACGAGCAGCCAACATCCCACGAAGCATCTCTAGCGATGGGCGCCCGCTGGAGAGCCGGAGGTACGTGTCTTCTTCATAAATGGCTTTTCAATGCTGCTCAGAATCTTGTCTGGAAAAAAGCACAATAGATTGATCTTAGTGTCTGAATACTGCTTTTAATCTTGGTTTTAATTAGTCAAAAGGCAACATATAAATGAGCAAAACTTTAGCCAAAAGGAAATACCTTTCCTGGCATGATTAACCACAAAATGAAGCATTATGGGATTGTTAGGCTGTGTTTCCCTTTGGATGGTATTCCAACACTGCTGTATTGTTATTAAAGTTTTAAATGGGTTACAATCGAAGTTTTAGATCTAAGTGTTTCTGAACTTCTGGAGTTTGAAGTAGTAAATCAAAATTTTTAGCTTGCTTATGGGCTTGGTGCAATTGCCTAAAGCTCCCAAGGCAGAAATAGCATCGAGCACCGTGTTTAGCAAGAGAATTCTTGTTAAACAGCAAGAAAGCACAGAAAGAAAATTTATCTGATTTGGAGTTTTTGAACTTCTTAGGCTAGAGAAAAGATTGTTTAAAGTTTGCATTTCTCCAGGGTGGTTTGGGTTTTTTGTTGTTCTTTTTTAAACAAGAAAGCAATTATTATTATTAAGATAAAGGTGTCAGGCACATCCTGTCACAGTGTTCTCATTCTTTCGTGGAAAAAGATGTATTTGATAGAATTCAAATGAACTGCTATTGTTTTGATTATCTATACAAATCTGTCACTGTCTCTGCATTTACAAAGAAATCTGTTGAGGGAAACAAGCTGGTAGCTTGTATTTCTTATTTTGAACAATTCCTTCAAAACAAAGCTGTAGACAGATTCTAATCATGCTTTACGTTGCTGAAAAATATAAAGTAGTGGAAATCAGATGCATATTGTAGAAAATTTAAAGATAATTCTAATGAATTAACTTAAAGCCTTTTTTTACATCTTGAAGAACTGGGGATAAAAAAAAATAATGTTCAAAGATGGTACAGCCAAGACCAAGAAACTACCAAGATGAAGTTGAAACTTCCTGCACAGGACACTTTGTTAAGAAATTATAATAGTTGTTAAAGACTTCATTTTCTTTCTTTATTAGATACTATCACTGGACACTACCATATTCCTGCACTCAAACCGATTAGAGTGCCCTCCTCTCCCCCCCCCAGTTGTAGCTTTATGTGAGTTCAGTAGATCTGTACTTACAGGTCCCAGCAGTGTGAACTGCAAAAGAAAATTTGCAGCACTGAAAGCGCTAGTAATTTCACAGACAACCTGATAAAATTGTCTGTGAAGAAGGTTGCAGAAGCCAGTGAGATACTTGGACTTTAATGGTATATTTGGATCAACATAAAAATTCTGTGGCTTCAGGCCATCCCTGCCTGTTAGAGCTGAAGGCAGGCAGATGCTGAATTTGAAGGGATAGGAGTTGGGGTGTTGAGTTTTTTTGCTTTCTCCAGTGCTGTAGAATCTCACTCCGTAATTAGGGAAGGCATAGTAATACCTGGGCAAGTTTTAAGGCCGTGGCAGAAGATCGGATTCAGTTGAGTTGCTGATTTTTTCAGACACTTCCATCTCTTCATGTTATTAACCAAAGAGCTTTGCCTGGAGTCTTGAGTTGGCTGTTCCACAACTTGCACCGAGGAGACTGAGCCTTTGGCTGCCCTGAGAGATGGGGTGTTATTAACTGTGTTTTTCTTCTGCATAAAATCCTGTGCAGCCAACGTCACACACCTAAAGCATCTAAGATGTATCCAGTCTCTGAATGCTTCTAGAGGTGGGTTGTGGCCTGACAAATGTTTGCAAAGTGAAAATTACATTTCCATTTACTCACTATTTGTTTTCAAAAAGTGAAACTTTGACTTCCCATTTCCTTCATTTTCAAGGCACATAGCTGGGGTTCTTCTCCTCTAGACATTCTTTTAAGTATTTTTATTGTTATTATTCAAAAGGGTTCTATGGGATCTTTTAATCCTTAAAAGTATATTAGCAAAGTAGTTTTTAGGTTTGGCTAGGAATTTTTTTGAATGCCTGAAAAAGGTCTTCTCTCTTATCTTTCTGGTCTGCTAAACATGTTATTCTTGGCTGGATCAAGTTTAAATATTACAGCAGCTGCATCAGGTTAATGTGTTTCCAGTTAAAGTGAAGAAAAATACATTTTTATTATTTTTAAGGAATACTGGAGGGGAAAAAAGAAAGGCAATAAGCTCACTCCAAGACTTATTTTGTCTCTTCTCTGCATGAAAAAAAGAAAACTTTGTTTTCGGGGAAGTTCAGATACTTCTATTCTTCTTGTGTAAAATCTCTAAAATCAGCAAAGATGAGATTCTCATAGCTCTCTTAAGTACTGCCTCATCTGATTTTTGTACCACTAACTTTCATACTTTCCATGGTGTAAAAACCAGCTCTGAGGAGGTGCTAGGATCTGTGTGTGTTTCTGGGGCAGATGGCAGCAATGGAGCTCCGCTGGCCTTCGCTCCCTACTGTTTCTTCTGTGCTCAGCTCTCTGTTGGCTGGAGAAATGGAGAGCCAAGGGTCATCTCCTAATACGGGTACCAGGATCTGTACTGGTGGTCCCTGTGATCCAAAAAGGGCCCTTTAATTAATATGATTATAAAAATGGCCCCACCGTATACAAAATGGTCTGTCTCTGCAGTATTTATGTTCTATACAGAATTTTAAGGGATTTTAGAAAAAAAGCAGCTGTAATTATGGCTCAGTAGCAAAGCAGTACAGATATCCTAGATTTCCTCACTACCATTAGAGCTTCACTTTCAAAAAGAAGATACTACCTAAGTGTCAGTGGGGCTGGAAACTTACCTGTGAAGATCAGCATGAGTAAGTTATTTCAGTACTAAAGTATAGCTGTAACCTCAATTTTAATCTCTGGTTGTGGTTCTTGATATCACTAGCTGTCACTCGTGCTTCTGCGGTGCTGAGCTGCAGTTTGGATTTGCTGATGTTTGATTGATCTTAATACTTAGTTGTTTTGAGACTGGAGCTGGCGTTTAGCCCTCTCTGCTCCTGCATTGTGACTGCACGTTCTTCATTTGTGGAGCCAGGCGCAGTGACAGGGATGGCAGATCTCATCTGCCGCTAAGAAAGAGCAATCTGTGGTTTGTGGTCTATCTTTTAAGGGACGTGGCAGCTGAGAAACCCATAGTAAATTGATCCATGTGTCTCTCCGAGTTCCAAATCTGAGATGATTTTTGGAACTAGTGCTGGTAGCAGTTGCCCAGGACCGCAGAAGGTCTGTGCCATTGTTAGCTGTAGCTCCAGCGGGTGGGATTTCAAAGAATTAAATAGAGGAATTATAACATGTTTGACATGTCAGACCTGACGTGGTGCTAATTTTAATGGTAAGATATCAGTATTAAATCCATGGCTTATATTAAGTATTTAGAAAAAAATGGATGTTTTGAGGGATTTAATTTAAGCAAAACCAGCACAACAGACAAGACTATAGAGTGTTCCTTTTTGAGTACAAAATGGTCTCAGAGTACAGGTGTAACCCTTTTGGCATTACCTACTAGTGATATTTGACTGATGATCACTTTATATAGCCAGACTCTCTAAAAATGCATACGGAGTGAAACCTGGTTCATTTTTGGCCCAGCTGGTATTTTCACTTTAGTCCATTTAGCAATGTTAAAAATAGATAAAAGCTGCATTACTGGTCCTGAGAACAGGAGGATTTTGCTTCACATACATGAAAACACCTTGCCTCCCTGTGGAGCCTGGTGTTGTAGGTGGGAGAGTGGTTTTCTTGACTGACCCTGGTTCTGAGAAGGCAGACGAATGCCCTCTCCCTCACCAGCAGAGCCTTTAAATGTGCCATTATTGGTTTGTCCTCATGTATCCACCTCGGCAGTTTATACTTCAGTTCTCCCTGTTCCTCGTACTGTCCTTGAATGTATTAGTGATTGATGTGCATATTTGTAGGCAGGAAAAATAACCCAAAACATCTTAAAATGAATCTCTAATGTTCCTGCAACATTAAAGACTGAAAAATCTAATAATATAAATGCAATAAATCCCAAGTTATGGCTCGTTTCACAACATTAATTGGTTCACACGGGACCCTATATAGCCTATAACCCAGAATAAATATGAGTGTGATACATAAACCACATATATGTGAAGTATGTCAGAGCTAATGTTATTGGAGAAGATGTAATTTTAGAGCTTAATATTATTTTTTCCCCCTCCCAATTTTCAGGTTTTATTTTGTGCACTCCAGAATTTATTAAGAAAGAAATGTGCAGGGAAAGGAGATGAGATAGTTAGACAACAATCTCTTCTTAATTAACTTACTGTAAACTGGAACCAGTCTTAACTTGATTGAACAGACGTTTGAGAAGTGTGAAAAGCAGCGAGCGAAGCCCACTGCGGGACTCGGGCGCTTCTGTGAGCAGTTCTGTACTGTCCTGGAGGGAAGCTCAAGGTTCTATCTGGCTAGAAAATTTCTGAGCACAGGCAATAATTTAAACCAAATGGAAAACTGAATTACGGCGTAACAGTAGTGAAGTA
The DNA here is from genome assembly GCA_013399435.1 of Arenaria interpres. NCBI lineage: Eukaryota > Metazoa > Chordata > Aves > Charadriiformes > Scolopacidae > Arenaria > Arenaria interpres. The sequence continues at coordinate 569,893 of VXAK01023844.1, read as the reverse complement.
CTCACAGTAAAATTCCACCATAGGAAAGTATTAGAACAATATTCATTAAGACTGGTTTTAAATCGTATTGAGGACTTTGGAGCACAGTCTTGCCCTGAAACTTCATACTCCTTTGAATGATGCCTGTGTGCAGTCAGTGACAGGAACTGTGTGTTTATAGGTTAATTCCTGCAGAGATAGATTTGAGTTTAAACTGTTCCCATCTTCTATAAAAATCCGAATCTGCTGCTGCCTGGCTTCAGTCAGTGACGTTCTTCCTAATGCAAACAAGCAGGGGTCCGCGCTCATCTTGCCACCATCATGTGAGCGTTATGGCACACGCATTGCCCTCCTCGCAGGGTCTGAGCATTTCTTGTTCTGAAGTTTTTATAACACTCATCAAATTAAAACATGTACTGACATGAGATTATATATTATGCATTTCCTGCTGGCACCAGGACCTAGAGCTGGATGTAGCTGTGGAAAATTAAAGGCTTGTTGGTACACCTGGGCTATATGGCCAAGCTCTTCTGTTCCAAAAGCATCTGAGTAGAGCCATGTTGTGTCTTGCCAAGAGTTGACCTCTCTTGGTTGGCAATGGCCACCAGCAGGAACCAGGGAAAGCATCAGAAATGCTTACAGGTATAAAGGCAGACTCCTTACCAGGTGGGACAGTCCTCTGGCTGGTTGCTGTTTGAGATGGCCTGGGCCATATGCACCTGGGCTGCTGTGTTCAACAGCTGTGGGTGGTAGAGCTTGATCTAGGTGCCTCCTAACTGGTCTCTTGATAGCTCCAGGTCTCCTCATTGTTCTTGTGTCACGAGGGATAACGAATGATCATTTTTTGCTTGATCCAATAAAATTCGTGTTTGGATGGATTGAAGCAGACACAAAGTTCTCTATAATCTGTGGAGCCACGTAGCCTGTTCAGTGTTTCTTCATACGGCCACAATTTTGTACCTCTGGTTGTCCCATTGCCTGCCTCTATATCTTTTCTTGTAATAATACATATTTTCTGAAATGTGATGATCAAATTGAAGAAAAATACTTGAGAAGGTGTACAGTGTGGTGTGAGAAGGTACACTATGGCAGTATAACTGCGTTTTCTGTTTCATTCGCTATCCCCTTCCCCAAAATTGCCAACGTTCTTTTATTCCTTTTTAACATGAGAGCATTGAGTCAGTGTTTTCAAAGAACTGTCACATCTTGCAGTATTATTAGGACTGCAAAAATCCAACACGTGGAAGGTAAGCATGCCAGAATTAAGAATTGCTGTGCAATTTTATTCATAACTCTTGTGTAACCGTATTTTCTGATACTTCCTTTGATTAAATTATGAGAATTTCTTTTAACAGAGTACATCTGCCTCATTGAGTTCACACAGTAGATGCAGCTCATTAAAAAAGAGCTATTTAATATTTTATTTTCCTCTTTATTACTCCATCCCTTATTTACTGGATGCCATTCAAATCCTGCTGTAAAGATGCAATTATTAATTCCCCTCTAAGCTTTACAGTGGCACCCATTACTATAGTTTCTGAATGCTTCATGGGTATTAATTAAACTTAATTTTTGAAACTCTTCTGTGAGAAGAGATGTCTCTGGCCCTCTTCAGATTAAGAACAAAGGTGGAGAGAGAAATTAAGTTCTAATCATTTGCTGTGTCTTATTTTGGGCATCTCATATTTGGAAGTGTGCCCAGCATTGTTAATATTTTATATATTCAAATTACAGCTTCGGTTGACTTCAGCTGCTTTGGTAAGTTTTCAGCTCAGAAGCAGATTGGGCCTTGGAATCAAATAAGACCTTTGAGAAACTTGCAATTAGTGACAGCGAATGAAAAATTTTCTTTAACAAATATGCCAGTGGTTATATTGAAGTGCAGCAAAAATAAGAATTCGGTTTGCTCAGTCAGCACTGAAATGCCTCGACCCATCAGGCCGTCCTTCCTCTCCTGCCGGCTTGTGCCCCATTCGCCCCCCGGCTGGGCAGCTCGGGCAGGAGAGGCTGTAGCGCAGAATAAAAGTGCATGGGGCAGAGGTCCTGAGGCAGGAGGCACCTGTGTATGATCATACAACTAAAGACAGTGTGCTAGAACGACATTTCTCTTCTGATGTGTATATTACATACCTAGGCATGCTGAAGACGTGGGGAAAATTACAGCTAATGACATGGAAATTAATTTATGTATGAGCAAGATGGATGCTTTCAATGTCTGTGTTGTCATACTAAACAAAAAAAAAAGGTACACCCGTCCCACTCGCTGCCTTCACAAAAGCTGATTTTCCTCCCATACTTGGCAAGGCTCAACCAGTCCTTTCAGGATGAACGGGATCTGTTCAAGCCAAATCACCCGTGGTGTAATCCCGCTTCAATTGTCTGCCACGTAATTGTATCTGTTTAATGCAATGGACCCTTGGCCTATTTCTAAATTCAATTATGGGACTCGTGCACTTAACCATTTTGGAATTTCTTCTTAAAGCTGTCTTTTTTGAAATAGATAATAGCTTGTTTTAGTTTGGTTTTTAATTATAAATAAAAGACAAGCACAGAATATCTTAACTATAGGGGCATACTGCTAACACAACCCTTCTTTTGTCTTGGGAAATGTCTTTCATCAGCAGATTTCAAAGCAGCTCAAAAAGTCAATTCGAACTAATTTACTCGAAAGTTCTTTTGTCTTATTTATATGTTTCACATAAAATGAAACGTCTCCTGCTATTAGGGATTTTAGTGCTATTGTGACCTGTACCAGCAAAATGTATTGCTGCTTTAAATAATAGCATGTCCTACCTCACTGGTTGTTCAGGGCTGTTGTTCAGATTACATTTATAATACAATTTTGCTTGCCCTCGAGGTCTTTCATCTTTGTAAATGAGTTATAACTCTGTGACATAGTTCTGAAATCTTGACATTGCTTCTGAACAGCGCTGTCACTTTTTGGTAAGGCACAGGAAGTCAAGAAAAGGCATAGCTGAGTCTGAAGTGAAAATGTAAGCATTTTCCGACAGGAAATCATTTTACAGAAATTATTCGAGAAGTAATTGGTTTCCTCGCCATAAATTCTAATTTAGTATTGAGGAAAAAAGGTCATACTTGTAAACTGTGTATTGCTCTGCAAGCATGAGTTGAAACGTGTGTGCCTGCCCAGGTGAGGCAATGCTGTTGAAAGCACAGATTTTTGTTGGCTGAACTAATATTTTTTTTTTTCTGAGTTCCACTGGGAAAACGAACAGCTTGGCTCATGGCTCCCCAGGTTCCCAACTCTTGAACTGTGTTCCTTGCAATCAAATGTTTCGGAATTGTTGCTTGATAGAGATAAGTGAAATTCGGTTCAGTGGACTAGAAAGGAATTACTGGATTTGGTGTGGTGCTTGTGATGGTCAGGCGTTAGATCATTCCTTTCTTGCCTGGGAATAAGGGTTACTCTTAGTCATATGCACTTTATGAAATTCCAGATGTTCGAGATGTGTGGTCCAATCCTACTTCTCTTTTCATTTTAAGATTTTTTTTTTTACTGCTTTTTTGCAAAGTATTGAGGACAACTGCACATTTGGTATATGTACACACACAGTCTTTGGACACGTACACACACAATCTTTGGACACATACACACACATAAATAACATTCATCAGTTCAGTCTTTTTTTTTCTCTTTCCAAAGAGTTTTTGAATTTTACAAGTTCTATTGCGATGAGAGCTGATTAAAATCTGCCGCTCCTTTACAGATTAAGTGGCTCTGCTGAGGTACCGTAAATGCCCAGGCCCAAATTCTGTACTGAGACACCTCTGTGTGTTTCACTGAAATCAACATGCATTTTTTAAATGTTAAAAGTTAAATTGCTATTTAACTCTTGTAAGTTATAGTATTTTTCCTGGTTAGAATGAGTAGAGGTTTGTGTTCACAGTAGGATTTTGATGTTCATGGATGGCTTAATTCAAACTCCACTTAAATCACTGCAGAAGTTCGGTTACCACCGGGTAGAACAAAGAACTAGCTGGCAGCAGTGAAATCTGCTGGGGTTTGGGAAACAAAATGCACAAAGCAGAAAATGATCTAAAAAAACCCTTCAACCCCAGAACAGGATACATGAGTTGAGCAGTATAAGCCTGCTGCTTCCAGCCGTGCTGCCCAGGTACATGGGTTGCAATTCTAGCCCTTTTACTTGCTATGCAGTTATTCCAACAGGAGAAGGCTTCATGTGACTCAGGACTGTATTTTCAAACAGAGTTCTGATATATTGAGATATTTTTATGTTAGAATGTTAAGTTTTTAGGGAGGATTTTAAGGTATTTATTAATAACATTATGGTTTTTAGTCTTTAGTTTTACCGTGGACGAGTTTGATGGCAGAGAGATAAGCTTGATACTCTTGGCAGAGTTCACGTAGACAGGTCACCCCAGTTAGCTTAAATTCCAGGCAAGAGTCTGCTTTGAGAATTAGAAATATTTTGTTCTGTTTGTTATTTGGGCGAGCAATGTCATGCTACGTTATTCCTTACAAGCAATCTGTAAAAACGAATCAGGACTTGAGAAAATGGGATGTTTTCCTACTGCGTGCTGGGAATTTCCTCCCAGATTGGTCGCTCTTCCCTTACCCCCCTGCATCCAGCTCTTTGCAGCTGGTTTTCCGTGGTTTCCGATAGGTTAACAAGAGAAAAATGTCTGATCCTTCAACTGACTTCATTTCTGCTGTCTCCACGATGCCATGTTCTTTGCTGATGTGACAATTTGCATGACGTTGCCCTTCATGCTTCGCACGATGGTATTGCTGATGGGACCGGTCCCTTTGCTCTGCGCAGGTTGTCTCCCGGCTCCGATGTCTACGTCACGGTTTCATCCATTGCCTTAGCGAGATCGCAGCAGTGCCGTAATTCTCCAAGCAACTTGTCGTCCTCCAGTGAGACTGGCTCTGGTGGGGGCACGTACAGGCAAAAATCTATGCCAGAAGGGTAGGCACCAGACTTTTTTCATACTCTTTCTCGGCAGGTTTTTATGTTCTCCGTTCTGTTTGTTGTAATGTATGTTAAACTAAAGGAGTGCTTACACAGCCTCCTGTCAGCTGTTGTTTACACGCATTAAAACATGCTTGTTTTCAAATATCACCGTCACGCTTCTTGAAAACGTCAGTTTTTAAAATCCCTTGCTTCCACCTTTTCCTTTTGCGACCCAGCCTCTCTCTCTGATCCTGCTCTACAGCTGCTCAGGTTACTCTACACAGGGACCTTCATGTAGTTAAAAATCTTCATTAAAGGTACTGGTTTCATGTTGCAGATTGCTTCATTTCACAGGTTTAGATTCTAAAATGAAATAAGTAATGGTATGGGGACTTTGCAGCCTGAGCTAATAGTTGAAGCAAAGCAGCAACTAAGTGTTGAGTGCAACTACGACTTGGGAAGTGTAGTCCCAGAAGCAGTAAGCAATCCACAGCCAGCATCGCTTTCCCATAATCACGTTCACCTTGGTTTCAGGCGCTCTCTTCCAACTTTAGAGAAATCTTCAAACTCTCTGAAGCGATACAATGTCAACGTCAGGGGCAACTCGCAGAAGAAGAAATTAAATCTCTGTCATTTTCAGAGAGCACTGAAAGGAGCAATAAATCAAGCATCTCCAAGTAGGGGAAAAAATAATTGGCAGCAGGAGATCGGTCTACTGCGTTCCAAATTACTTCTATAAAGAAGATAAAGGGGCAAAACTGGTGATAGTTCATACTGCAAAGCTTCCCTCTGAAGTCTTCTAGAGTACATTGCAGGTCATTGTGTGTAATTCATTCCAGTTTGGGTCTTTTCTAAAGTAGAAGTATCTTTTGCTCTTTTTTTATTTAAAAAAAAAGTATTATTAGTAAGAATAAATGCCATTGTCAGGAACTGCTTAGCACAAGGCACCTTCGTTTGCTTGTTCAGGTGCCTGTAGGGGGACAGTGCTCTGTATCAGTCCAGAGAGTCCTGTTCTGAACATGTATTTGAACTAGGGCTGCTTCTTGCTCCACAGCGCTGAAGCTTTGTCCTCCCTGTCCTTCTCCTTACAGCTCAGTTTGAGTTTTTCTGAAGAGGCCATCTCTCCTCTGCTTCCTAAAGGCTTCGATTCATGAGAATATCAGGCCTGTCCGGGTCATTATTGAAGTTCATTCTTAAGTCCTAATGTCAATTAGGAGATTTTCTCAAAAGCCATTAAACTTTGCTGTAAGGAAACTACACAGAAGTGTGTCCAGAGCTCCGCAGCTGGAAAAAGCACTTCACCTCTTTATACACCACCTAATTCCGGGCTCATTCATGCCAGCACCACTTGTGTTGCCTGGAATTCTGAAGAGCAGCTTGTGCTCCCGATACCTTGTCTGCTCTTTTCCAACCACGTCATTTGCTCTACAAAAAAGGTATTGCTGCCATATGTCCTCAGACTGTCACAACCGTGACTGCTGGAGTAGGAAGGGATTTTCAGACACGCTGGGATTTTTGTTTTGAGTCGGCCTCAGAGCACACCAGTGCCCATCTCAGCCCTTTTCCATCTTTTAAGTTAATTATACACAGATGTTCATTACAGCATTCTTTGGTTCAGGAAAGAGCTGTGTCCTAGAAACCTTGCGTATATATTGTCCTTTTGGTTTTGAAGTTTTAATTTGGTGCAAGGAAACAGTGTTTCAATGGAATAATGAAGGAAGTAATTAAGACGAACTTTGCATTTTTCTTATTGGATGCTTAAAAAAGAAAAATCACTTACTGAAGTCCAGTTATTTGACTATTATGTTCTGTTCTTATCGGAACAGTACTTTTCCTCCGATACTGTCCCTACATACACATGAATCATATTTACTCAGGACTTTCCAAACATGTTCTACCAGGCTAACTGGAAAGCATGAAAAATGTAATTATGAAGGAAACTTGCCTTTGCCTCAATAAGCAGAGTAATGTCTGTCACATCACTAAAAATCATTCCAGTTCCATGTGCATTTCTGTTGAGATTTGCCGGAGAGACCATATTCGGGGCAGCTCTGTTGCGGTGTTCGATAGCTCTGTACCAGGTAGAGCCGGTCGGCGATCAGCCCGTGTACGTTGTTAAACTAGGGGAGGGGGATTGTAGCGTTCAGTTGCCGAGAGGCTGGAGAGAAGGATGGGCTGGAGAAGGGGCCAAGGAGGCACCACGTCCTGAAGGTCAGCTTCCCGAGGTGAAGCTCCAGCGTGCTCTAGGTGTGCCAGTCCCTGAGATTTCCCACCGCGGGAAATCTCAGCTGCAAAATCTGTGTGTACATTTCTTTCTGGTTACGTGATGTGACAGATTTGGAAAGTTTGTCAAATTTAAATGGCTGGAAGCAATGGGTGTGAGTCCGGCCTCTGTCAGACATCAGTGAGAGCGGTAACTGCTGCCTCTTCTAGATTATTGGTCCATAATCGTGACCTGGGTATAGGCAAAAACTCCACGGCCCTCAAGAATTTCCAGATTGGTCTTGATGTATATATGTGTGTTTCTGATACTTACCCTGTGCTTACCTGAAGGTACGTACATGTAGTAATGGATTGCAGAATGTAAAAATGAAATTCAAAAATGCCGAAGGAATGAGTTTCTTCTTGTATACCATAAGCAGTGATTTTAATGAAATAAAATTGGAAACATAGTGGTTTTGTGTATCTCTAATCTTGAAAAAAGATGCCATATCATGAAATATGCCAAATGCAAAACTGACTGCTTTTATGCGTGTGAACGTTATGGGGTTTAGGTAAGAGGACAATGCATAGAAAGTAAAATACTGATGCAGCACAACTTCATCACACCAAGGTTTCATGGGGCTTGGGCTATTTCTTTTAGATACCAACTTCTACTTATTTTATTATGAAAAGATATTCTTTCCAAAATACTTTACGAGCCCTAAAGTTTGAAAATTGCCTCAAATCAGTGCTTAAAGATTCAACCAGCTTTTGAAATGTTGTGTTTCGGACCTTTTATGTATCTGTTGAATTGGTATTGAATTCATCATGTTTAATTTAGGCGTTTGATTAAGTGAAATCCTGGCTAGTCTGTGTGACTAGAAAAGGAACAGCATTATTCACTGCATGCAATTTCAATGTAAATTGTTTGCATTCAGAAGGCAAATATATCCATGTTTTCTTCACTTTTTTTTTTTAATTCATCGAACTGTGTATTGGCTGTACTCAGGGAGCGGTGAACAAAAGGGAAGTAGGATCACGTTTGGGTAAAATTTAGAAGCCTCCATTTTCAAACTGTGACATTTTGGAGCTGTGCTGCATGTACAGGTGTGTTCCAGCTGCTTCTCTGTAAGGATGGGAGCAGGATTTTGTTGTTCTGAGTCATACGATGTTTCTTTGGTGGGTTCTTTTGAGTGAACAAGTTCATGAACTTTCAGATGGGAAAACCACATTGTGCTCATTCGGGGAGCTGGGCAGATGCCTCTGATACTGGAGGTGGAGTGGGGCAGTCTGTAGCCAGTGGAGTGAGTAGAAAGCACGGTTTGGGTATTCTATTTTCTGTTACGTGTTAGACACTTTGAGCTAGAGAAACTCCTTGATATATAGAGAATATATCAGCTTGTAATTCTTTTGAGTGTTACTCTATGCATGTAGAGTTTTGGGATTTTTTTTTTCCTTCAGGGTATGTCTGATCAAAAATAAAACGCCTCAGAAATGCATTATTCTTGACAAATTCTTCATGATTGATCTGCTAATTCTGAATCCAATTATAATTCTTAGAGCCTTGTGAGTGATTTTTATGTCATACAGAATTATAGATTTAATTCTTACAGGCTTTTAGGCATATAGGGCATGTAGACTTGGGCATGGCACAGAGGCGCTGTGTGTCTCCTTTGTCATTGGATCATTGAGTTTACTGTATTTTTATTGAACTTTCCAAAAATCCATCTGACTAATCTGGCAGAGTTTACAAACAAAGTCCATTGAACATGGTTTCCTTTTGCTCCGTATGCTTTCTTCTACAGCAATAAGTGTATTTGTCTCACTGCTTTCCTACAGCTGTGTTTGGTTTACACTAGCCAACTCAAATTATTCTATGATCAAATAATAATTTACATAATTTATAACCCCCAGGTTTTGGGAATCCATAACTAATACAGTCAATTTTCTAAACACTTATTTAAAATATTTGGCAGTGTAATATTGTCCCAAATGAATCTATGTTCTTTGTACGTACTGTCTGCATCACCCAGGTATGACCTTACTAGTCTTTTGCTTAGAGCCCAGGAAGGTGACTGAGATCCATGGGATTGTCCCAGCAAATTTTCCGACGCTCATGTTCACTAATTGGAGGTAGTGCTTTCCCGGTTCAAAGGATCCATCCGTGATATCTTTTCCCAGTAAACACACCTTGTTTCCTTATGTAGCTTTTATCTAAATGTCTAAGTTTTACTCATTGTGGTCAATTTTCTGTAACCATGTAACAGTCTGGTCACGTTTCCATGTAAACATGTATGTAAATGACAACTAGTAATTTTATTTCTGGATGTTTTGATCTGTTTTTTTGAATTGTATGCGTTGTACCCAGATGTTCTTGATAAAAGGTGCTCAATAAATTAACATGTACTGTAATCTTGCGCATTAAAGTTGCTAAATGAGTCCCGAGAGCTGCCACACAAGCTACATGAAAGAACATTCTAAATCCTTTAAGCAGTTGTGCTATGTCTGCCCTGTTGTGTGACGCTAGCTTCTTAAAAGTGCTCTTTTCCCCTTATGTGAGATTTATGCGTATTTAAAACCATTATCTGCTTTGTTTTTTGGGGTGTTGCAACAGGTTTGGAATTAGCCGTAGATCCCCTGCTTCCATTGACAGGCAGAACACGCAGTCCGATACGGGTGGGAGCGGCAAATCCACACCCAGCTGGCAAAGAAGCGAGGATAGTATCGCTGACCAGATGGGTAGGTAATTAATTCTTTACAGCGAGCAAGTGGTGCTAACCACAAGGTGACTTTGGCAATAGCTCTCTGTGCAGAGAGAGAGAACCCTCTTAAGCACTGTGTTTTCAGCATCTTTGAAAGTGAACTCTGTTCATCAGGATGAATAATTAGGTCTGGAGCATACACGAGGCTTCCGCAGTCTGTTTCCTTGAGATCTCTGCATACCACCTGAGGAAGAATTGATTTCAGTTCTTCCTTTGACTGTGGGACTAAATCTACCTTACCCTGAATCACTCTGCCCTTTTAGAAGAGGTTGGGTAGACACACTTACTCTTTTGTCTTGCTGTTGAGGACTTGTTGACCTCACCTGCTCTCCCGAGTGGCTTGGCTTAGTTTAATTTTTGCCTAGTTTTTCTGCAGTGTTTGTGATGCTCCCTTTCAAGCGGTGCTATATAAAGGCAAATTGATTGTTTGATCATTGAAGCTATAAAAATACCATGTAAAAAATGCAATTAAAGTTTAAACATTGAAGTAAATCTATAGCTTGGTAACCGCCTTCCACCAGTGTATACATTTTCATTGCACTTGGCAATTAAGCTGTCAGCTGAGGGAACATATTAACTACATAAAACAGCTGGCCATGGAGAATTTGCATTGTTAAGCCTTCATTTGAAGTTTCTGCACATAGACCTTTTGCTACAGCTGACTTGAGTGGATACCAATGAGATTGACACCAATGAAACGTCCTGTCTACAAACAGCATGGATCCAACGTGGTGGCCATGGCCAAGAATGCTAGATTGTTTTCTTCTGACTTTGCTACCATAGATTAAACAATTCCATAATTTTTCTATTTTAGGTATAGATCATCATTTTCCTGCATCATAGCTTTTGTTCTATAAAAAGGGACTAGTGTTGAGCACAGAGTAAGGGACAGTGAGATGAGCAGGAGTTTGTTAAGGCAAATGCCAGCCTCGAGTTCTGGAGACGTACTTTGCTCACACACCTTCACAACCTCCGTGAGCTGTGCCTTGTTATTGAAGCCATCTGTCAGTCCCTCCCGCACAACTCCTCCCCGTACCTCGCACTGAAAAGCTGTGATTATACTCATCTGCAGTTCTCATTTTGACAGATGATTTTTAATCGCATATGTTTTGATACTGTTGTGATGGTAACGGCGCATGTCACGCTGATCTTTTGCTCAGCATTGCTTGTGCAGACCAACCGTTGGGTGTTGATGCTGGCACCGAGTGGAGCTGCCGGCAAGTTCTGTTGCACCATGTCAGGTGTCACCACATTAGCTAAATAAATAAACAAGGCCAAAAAGAACAGGAAGAATTGTGTGGTAGAAGAGATGGCTCCGGCATTTGGCAAAAGCTGAGAGATGCGCACTGACATGTAATCCCTGTATTTTATCTCTTGTGGATTGTCCTGCGTTCATAGAGGCACGGTCAGAAGCTGCATCTCTGGCTGTAGACTTTATTGCCAGTCTGGTGACTGTGGGTGAAAGCTTGGGTCGATGCCAGATCAGCACATTTCCACTTGGGGTGATCTGTCTCAAGGTGAATAAGGCATTAGGTGCAGTGAACCCACACACTCGCTCCTTCCTGGCCCATTGTTCCCTGCAGAAGGCCTGTGTTCTCTCTGCACAGCACTGCCCGCTACCACTTGCCAGGGGGAATCACGTTGGAGCTTTTTTTCCATATAAAAAAATAACTACCAGAAAAATTGTTTATTAAAAAAGCTGGTAATGCTGCAGATGAAGCAGAACAAACTGTAGTTGTGTTGGGGAAAGCACTGCTAATTACCATACGTATTGTTAAGTACTTGTTCATAAGCACATATTCTATTTAAAATCAATATTTTTAGCAGTGCAGAATATTGGATAACCACGGGAGAGAAGATACATGTAAAAAGACACAACTTGGAGAGGTTCTTTCAAAATACTGACCTTGGACTCTGAGAAGGCAGTAACCTAGCTGATGGGCTGGGGCTGAACATCCTCGAGACCTCCATAGTTATCTCCTGGGGAAAAAAATAAGTTTAACTGGCAAAGAGCAATCCTGTGAGTGTCCGTGTAAGACAAGTGAATTGAATTCCATCCACTTTTGTCAGCTTTAGTTTAAAAAGTATTCCTTTTACCCATCTACACAGTTTCCACATTCACAGCCATCAATTTTTAAGGGAACATTGTGATTTCAACAGATTTTTGCTGTCTCTTCAGTTAGAAGGTGTTTATTTAACTCACTTTAACTTTGACAAGAAATATGTGCACTAGTTGTACTGGAAAAAAATGTATTCATTTAAGTGATCACTGTAGACTTCTGCTATTGTACTGCCTTGCAGAGAATACAATTTAAGGAAATGCGGATCATCAGGGTGTGCTTAATCTCTTGTCCACAGGCAACATGAATTTAGAGGTACAGTGTCAATACACTGCAAAAATGAATATTCTGTTGTTTTAATGCTCTGATACAGAGCTGTTGGGCAGTGGGGGCATGGCACTATGTGTTCTAACAAAAGCCAGGATGGTGGCTGCTGGTTTTTCGTGAAGCCTTATGGATTTACACCAGGCAGGAATCGGGCCCTCGCTTACTCACCCATCTTCTGTCACAAAATGCATATCTTTTTCTTTAATTTGGAATGAATTTTGTATTAGGTATCCAAAGTTTTTGGCTGATGCTAGTATTAGAAAAATTGCCATGTAAAATTAGGTGACGTGTTTTCTTAGCTTGTTGCAGTGCGTGTGCTCCTCAGTACCTGGTTGTGTGCTGTGTTGCAGAACCAACGTGCCACCTCCCAGCAGTGTCGAAAGTGCTGCCCTCCTTCAGAGAGAGCCCCAGTGGAAGACTGATGAGACAGGATCCTGTGGTTCACTTGTCTCCAAATAAGCAGGGTCATGTAAGTTATCCTAAAAAACAAATTTTTTTAATGTCTTGCTTTTGCTCCACAAGCTCTTCACACCGAAAGTGTTGTTCAACGTTATATTTAGAGTGTCAGTTAAAAAAATAAAGTATCCTCAAGCCCTGTTCCTTACTAGAACATGGAGAAAGCAGTAGACAGACCTGTTATTTTCTGAATCCTACAGAAGCTAAGCACAGCCTACTGAAATATTTATTAGTTAATAAAGTTTTGTTGCCAGTTGAGCAGCAACGTTTTGTCTGTTGCCTTGTGATAAGTAGAGGATTTGTGGGAGTTTGCAAAGCTATTCCTAGGCCTCACATGTGAGACTTAAAAGTTTGCTAATATATTTCATAGTGCAAGACTCAGAAAGCTGTTGCTTTAAAACAGAATAGTTATCTTGCTGTCAGTTTTGTGTTTTCTCCACTTTCCTCATCTAGTGCAACTATTACTTCTTTTCCATAACCTGCCTTGCCTGGTGTTGGAAGACTTTGTCTGAAAGGTCTGCTGAAATGCTGCTGAAAAAAAGTCTTTCTTGTTTCATTTGTGTTTAGTGTCCGAGTGGTAAATTCTGCCTTTCTGTCTCTGCAGAGTTAGATATTCCCACCTTTTGGAGACTGTCACTTTTTGGTTTACAAGCAGAGAGATAGATAAATGTTCATAAATTTAAAATGTGTTGAAGATGAAGTCACTAGACTCAAAAAAAGTCCCCACCCTTTAAACTTTAAATTACCCAATAAGATGTATCACTTGGGTTTTTTATTTATTTGCACAGTCAGCTGAAGTATGGAGTTGTGTTGCATGATTATACTGAAAGTATTAATTGCGTTTATTTAGGTGTGAGAGTCTTTAATTGGTTCATGTTACTTGCTCCTGCTCACCAGCATTCTCCTTTCAATGCAATTGGCAGGGTTGCTTTTAGGTCATTTATTCATAACAACGCATCTTTATTATTTATTAAAAAAAACCCAAACACCAAAACAAAACCAAACCCCCACACCACCACACCTGTCTTCATACTCTTAGGAGCACAAACTAGTTTTTATATTTAGATTGACCTGTTTTCCAGGAGATGTATTTGGCCGTATAATGATGTAATATAGAACTCATTAGCTTGCATGCAAAGTGCAGCGCTGGAATTACTAATGCTTGCTTTCTTCTCGTTTAGTCATTGTTAAAAGTAAATCTTTATTATGTAGCCAGATGGATGGGGGAGAGTGATGCAGTTCCTAATGAAGAGCAGTAACTTTAATTGCAGAGAACTAGGAGTCCAGCTCATCTTAATATTCCACCTGTTTTTCTGTCAGTTCTTGCTCTAGTATAATAAGAAATGTGGATGCTGAAATTTCTCACTCTCTGTGTGCACATCCATTTTCTATTTTCCCTCTTTTTCCAGTGAAAACGGAAGCTATCTCATCTTTTATACTTGGCTGGGACCTCTGCCCATGCCTGTCTGGTAAAATTCCCAAGAGGAGACAATAGGAAAGGTGGTTCTAGGTCTCCTCCATCCCCCCCACAATTCCTGGCCCATCCAGTCACCAAACAAGTCCATTGTCTACTGAAAAACTGCTTCGGTTCTCATTATATAGATGATCAGAACGTAGATAAATTCTGTAGACGGAAACTAAAATTAATGAATTCAGACGGATATAAATACCCCAAAGGGAGTTGAGCTACTAAGCAATGATGAGTGTGTGGCAAGAAATTCTTCCCATAATGGGACATTCCACCAATGCTCACTGTGGAACTGAGGGCATTCAGTTTCTTCGTAACACTTGGCTGTGACCAAGGACAGAACACACACAAAACAGCCAGGAGCTGGTGTGCCCTGATGGGACAATTTCAAAGCAGTACATTAAAGCTTCCTTTTTAGCAATTGTGCCTTTTGGAAGAACAGTTTCAGATTAGTTAAATGCCATTTCAGTGGTCATTTGCAAAGAACACTCCTGCTGAGGAGCAAATGCACCCTCCTGCAAAGGGGCGGGAAGAGCAGTGGTCATTTTGCCCCGCTTTAAGCATTTGATAGGCAATTGGATTATTAAAATAACGTGCACCTTCTGTGGATTAGTTATGTTTCATGTTATAAAATGTTGGAGTTTTAAAATCAGAATTTTTTAAATTATAGTAGTTATGAACCAAGTCAAAGTCAACACAGCTCAGCCAATTTCACTGGATGGGGCTGAGCAGAACACTGCGAAGTATTTTGGGGCAAAACACAACTCTGGCTTTCCCCGAGTACTTAACGCGTGGCTTCCATATCCACATGAAAGCTTTTTATGTGCACCCGGAACAGAGCACGTGTTTAGAGTTTATTCCTCTCCTCAATGTATCTATCCAATACCTCAAGGTAGACGAGCTCCTTTTGTGCAGCGGTGACTTTTGTAATTGCTTATTTCCCCCATAATTCTGAAATAAACCTATGAATGTGGGGTTTTTTTGGATTGTTGTTTCCTCTGTAGTCTGACAGCCACTACTCCAGCCATTCCAGCAGCAATACCCTCTCCAGCAACGCCTCCAGTGCTCACAGCGATGAGAAGTGGTACGACAGCGGGGAGCGCACCGAATCGGAGCTGAACAGCTACAACTACCTTCAAGGGACTTCAGCTGACAGCGGCATTGACACCACTTCCTACGGACCCAGCCACGGCAGCACGGCCTCCCTGGGAGCAGCAACCTCTCCCCGCACGGGGCTAACGAAGGAGAAGGTGGCGCCCCTGTGGCACAGCTCCAGCGAGGTGGTCTCCATTGCAGACAGGACACTGGAAAAAGAGAGCCACATAGACCGAAAGACCGAGTCTTCACTGAGCCTGGATATCCACAGCAAGAGCCAACCAGCCTCCAATCCTCTAACGAGGGAGAACAGTGCTTATAGTCTCAGTGACGCCGTCTCACATACAAGGTAATTTTCACCTCTTATGAGATTGACCCTTCCGCGCTCATTTTCCCATTCTCACTCTCCGGCCTACCAACGGTGAGAAGTGGATGTTGAAGAGCGCTCTCTGCTTATTTTAACCAGTGTTTTGAACGATCTCACTGTGCGGAATGCTTGAAAATTAAGACCACCTTTAGTCTTTGCATCTGCTACTGCTTATGACACTAAAGAATGTCTTTGAGAGCATATTCCCTACCGCTGCCCCTGAGCCAACGTCAGACAGACACGCGTCTGATGTGTTTATAAGGAGTATCTTGCAAACAAAACTGCAGTTCGTATATGGACCAGAAAGGAGATCACTCCAGTTTATTAATGCACATAATATTCAATATGTGTGTTTAATATGAGGTTCTTTTTCAGTACGTTTCAGACATTTTCCATTTTTTTTTCTAGTCTGTTAAGAAAGCTGCTTGCAGACAGTACGATCAAGGCGGAGAGCAACTTGCTTGGGAGTCCTAGCGTGTAGATTTTCATCTCATTTTGCTGCCAGCTTGTCGGTGTGACACATTACAGTCACCTTCCCTTTCTCCCTCAGCTTTGCCACTTGTAAAATTGGCAATACCGAGAACGTGTATAATGTTCTCGAACACCTCAGATGGAAGATACCCACTTCACAAGTTGATCAGAGCTGCTAGAGGCAGAAAATATTTGAGGCCATTTTCTTTACCCATTTCCCGTGAAGTATTCAGTGCGCTTTTTGAAAAATACTCATATTGTCTCACGTTAGCAACAAGGAAAAAAACCACAGCTCTTTCAAGGAAGATGTGTGATCATCATAATTCGTTGGCCTTGCGGAGCCTGACTGTTGCATTTTTGTTCTTAAGGCACGTCTGTTTAGAGTGCGCAGCTAAAATACCTACAGGCTGTAAGTCTGAAGCAAATTTTGTTAATTGTTTTGAGGAAAGCTACATTTATGCAAGGCTAGATGTTTATCAGACTGTTTAACAACTCCTCATACAGTAGCTGCAAACGGGGGGTTGTCATAGAGACTGTAATGTAGTGAACGCTCTCCATGTACTTTGTCGTGGTAATTTTGACTAGATAATCTGTTCACGCTGGTCCCGCTCCGTTTTTCTGCCTCTCATGCTTGGCCAGTTTTGGCACTAAAGCTCATATTCAGTTGGTGTAAATCCCACCCAGGTCTTTGAGCTTGGTGTTTCCAGTAGCAATGCATGCGTGAAGGACTCGAGCAGGTCTGTAGAAAAAGCTATGCAGAGGGATTTACTTAGATTTTGGGCAATGTTAGCGTGTGCCCCTTTTTCAAAGGTAGAAATCTATATAGTGGTTATCTAAAGTTTTATACCTTTTATTTTAAGACAAGAATGTTTATATGCATTTTTTTTAACGTTCATTAGAATTTCTCACCTGCCCGGAGATACTTGTCTGAATGAAACTGGCAGTAGCATTAAATGTGAGATTCCTGTACAAGATGCTGATTGCAGTAAAGTTGTCACTAGCATTTCCATTTGGAAGGATTTTTTCAGAAGCGACTCGAAGAAGCCTGGAAAACATAGATATAACTCTGGGGAGCTGTATTGTAAAGGTGTGCCTAACGGGAATGGCATCTTCGTATGTTTGAGGTTCTGTTTTCCTCTTCTCTGAACACCAAATAGGGTTAGGTCAGTAGAAAAGCTGAGAAAATGTAATAGAAAGAAACGTATCTTTGCAAGGCAGGCACATCCTGGCAGCTCTCAGCTTGGTCCTCCATCGATATAGTTCGCAACTTGATTGCAAACTTAAGTCTAGGATGCTGTCTCGTTATTTATTATGTGATAGCGTTGTGTCTCCAAACACGGTATTTTCTCTGGTTGGTTGGGATTAATTTATGTGATGATACTGAAATGATTCTAATGATTCTCTACATGGTTTTTGGGGGCCCTTACTGAAATTTCCAGATAAAGGTTCCCTAGGCTTTATGCTAGAGAAAACAGTTGGAGTTTTTTTTCCAGTTTCATTTAAAAATCAGATGTTAAAAATGCAGCTCTTTGCAAAGCAGAATAGAGTCATTTGTAGAACACGTGAGGCGTGATACTTGAGAAATCCTGCAATCCTGCCACCCTCATCGTTTATCTTGGTGGAGAAAAGACAGACTGACTCGTGTTCCTTCTTTATTATTTCTTATTTCTGAAGGCTAGAACATGTGTTTGATGCCTCGCAATAAAGCAAAGGCACACACAGTCTGGGCTAAAAGGCTTTCATTTTGTTTCTCACGGCGACCTGGATTGGTGGTTGCCCACTGAACAGCAGCGCTGACCCGGGGAGACCCTGGTTCCAGTTGTTTGCTCCCAATTCTCCCACAGCTCCTCCTGTGGAGGCACAACAGCCTGGAGCTGGGGTCTTCTTGAACTGGCACTTCCAAGCTGTAACCACAGCTGCCTCTTCACGGAGGTGCAGGAGGGGAGGCTAAAGGATGATTCTGAACAGGCTGTTTTTCGTGAGAAATGAACAGCTTAATTGGTGTGTTTCTCTACGAGTTCCTAAATTGTTATCCTTTGTTGCTTCTCACTTTTTTACCTTTTGCCTGCAGATGCCAGAATGTCTGTAATGTCTTTAGAGTCGCATTTCTGAGCAAGAAGAAAAGGAACTTGGCCCTAAAAAGAACTCGGTGACAAAAGAAAAGAAAATAACCACAAATTAGAGTGTTTGTGTCTGTAGAAGACAGGAGCGATAATTAGTGTTCAGATCATTTGATGGTGCATAAAAGAACTTGTACCTGAGAATTGGTGGCAAAATGTAAATTATAGTGATTAACTTTTACAGCAGAGCTTCTGGCTGGGTTTTATTTTTCTTCTCCACCCCCATTCCCAAAGTCCTTCCTGATGATTGTGCAGATTTCTCATAGCATCCCAGGAGAATTGCATTATGTAGGCCAGTAATTATACAGAATCATTATAGCTGAATGTCATTAAATGAAGCCATATGCGCTGATGGCATGAATTCCCTAGAAAAAAAAATAGAATCAAACTTTCATTTCCACCTAAACTACATGGTGCTCTTACCAAAACTAAAAGGAAAATCATGGATATTTCTAGACGAGTATCTTTTTCATTACTTCTAATAATTTTAAGATACTCGGTGCCCCAGCTCCGAGTTAGTTTTTCTAGACTTTACCCAAAGCCTTACGCTCTCCAGTTATGCTCTCAGTTAACAAGTGTGTCGTACCCTATCGGCCTGCCTGTGTTCACCTGTAGGGTGAAAAGCTGCAGTCATACCCACAGGTCTGTGCAGTTCCTGAAGCAGAGTGTCCTCCCAAAATACTATATTGGAAAACCACAGCTCAAAATAGGCAGAACGCTTTGAAGAAAAGTGTATTTAAAACTGTATGCTAATTTTCTTGCTTGTTTGCCAGGCTGCTCTTGGCATCTATTATGTGATACATATTATAATAAATATTAAAGTAATAATACTTAAAATACAGAATGTGTATACACAATATTATATATAATATAATGTTATAATTATTTTAATATATACATATGCATTTTATAGATAGATTTTATGGAGAGGATACTGAACATCATTTTTTACCCTCTTTGCCTAGTAATATTAAGGATCTACGCTACCATCCTGTCAAGGAGTTCTTAGTGGTTCTTATCCAGAAATTTTTTCTTATAATTAGCACTGCCTTGAGAACTACCCGATGGATTAAAGAATTCTGAAATGTGATCAGAACTTCGTTTTTCCTACGCTGAAGCAAAAGACTGATCTACTTAGAAGGGGGTAAAAATGAAAAAATACAGCCCCATATATTTTCTTTAATGATGGCCATCTTCCCTAAATCTTGGTGGTTTAATTTGGTTGTGGTGGTGATGCCTCACAGATGGGCTGGTTTACTCAGCGTGTGTAGGAGTTTTCTTTCAGTATTGAAAAAGAAAAAGGGGGAATGAAGAGAAATTTACTGCCTCTCCCCCGGCTCTTATTTTTCTCTGCTCTCTTGCCATAAATTATGTTTACTTATACCCGTTACAAATATGAGCCCTGTGATGTGCAGCGCCAAATAGACAGGAAAATCTCTTTTCTATATTTTCCCAATCTGCCATCTTTTGTAGAGGCCTTTCAAAGGTACAGGTGGAGGGAAGAAGAAAAATAGTTCTGTAATAGAAAAATCCGTATTATTGTCATTTGATTTGCATACATACGGGGAGGTGCATCTTGCCCCTGATGTGAGGGACTTTACAGCCATCCCCACGTACATCGGATGGGAGCTTGGGCTGCAGCAGCCGGCGCTGTTTGAGGTGGGAAGACAACAGTCCACTCGGACTCCTCATTAAATCCACAGCACTTAACTGCTGGGGCTCGTGGTGCTTAACTTGAGCCATAGGAAAATGAAACATCGTTAACGGTGACTTTTTCGACTCCATCTGTTGTCAGTGTAGAGAAAGGAATCAAAGCATTAATCCTCCCTGCGGAGAATAATTTCAGATGAGGAGAATCGCCTCCTAAGGATATCTCTCCATTGACTCCATCAGGAGCCAGACAAGTGGCATAGATTAGATAACTGACTTTTGTAAGGCTAAACATAAGTGAGATTATTTTCCCAGGTGCCAACATAAATTTAACCTTAATTTCTTCTTTCTGTTTCGGTAAGAGAAACAGAAAGCACTGTTTGGTAGGAGAGAGAGAGAGATGCGAAAATGCATTGTTTTATCAAGGTATGACAAGAGTGGTGAAGAGTTTTCTGTTAAGCTAAGAAAGAAAAGTGACTTTATTCAGCCTTCCAGCTAATTTTTATTTTTCAGTCAGAGACAGTTCTTTACCACGGGGCCATCTATTTCAAATTCTGTCCTTGCAGTGCTTGATACAGGGATGAAAATGTGGCTAAGTTGTGTAGAGAGCTGATAGAAAACTGGTCTCCAAATATAAAATGCTATTTCAGCACTATGGCTGTACACTAAGTTTTCCTGTAGCTCTACTTAGAAATGCCTGACCTTTTCAGGTTGTTATAGTAAATATTGTCTTAAGCCCTAGTGCTCCTGGTAGTATGCAAGTTCCATCAGATTTGAGTATCTTTGAATATCTTTCTATGAAACTCCTCCTGTCCAGACAAATTGGGGTATATGTTTGAGACCTGCTCAGACTTCTCAGTTTAAGAGTCAGGTTTTTTCGCAAATGGTAACTGCTTTTCAGGTAATCCAGGAAGGCCTCTTCTGAAAGCTGTACGGGTTTCTTCTTTGGTTTGTTCTGGGTTCTTAAAGAGATGTTTCTTGTTGCTTATGTTCCTTCAAAATATGTTTTCTTCCACAGCCAGGAATTCCAGCAACAAATTGGGCTTTGGTTCTTTTTTGCTAATTCAGCTACAATCTCTTGTGTGTAACTTTTAAGCTGCCTAATGACCGTGAACCCTAGATTTCCCATTTCCGAAGGGGAATGAGGGGACGGTGGTAGATTGCCATCGTTAGTAGTTGCTTACAAAATTTTTTATTACTTTGTGAGACCTTTTTAATGAAACATTGGTGGAAGGCCCTTAAAAGAGCAAACTGGTTGTGCTGCTCTGCCCACTGTTGATACGAATATCGTCTTGTGCCCGGCATTCTGCTTTAAAAAAATAGTTAAACAAGCTGCATATATACATATTTGAGGAAAATTTTGTCTTTGTTATGTTTTTTTCCTAGTACCATGAGCTCACGACACTCTGCCAGCCCGGTTGTTTTCACCAGTGCCAGAAGCTCACCTAAAGAAGAGCTTCATTCTGCTACTTCTCCCCAGCTCGCACCTTCTTTCTCCTCCTCCTCTTCCTCCTCATCTGGTCCTAGGACTTTCTACCCTCGCCAGGGTGCTACCAGCAAGTATCTGATTGGATGGAAAAAGCCAGAAGGGACAATAAACTCAGTGGGGTTTATGGATTCGAGAAAGTAAGACTCCTTTTTGGTTCTCTTGTTTGGTGATTTCATTGTAAAGAAGCATTGAGACCTGTGACACTGCTATGTATAGAAGAGCTCAAGACTATCTTAATAGGATGCTTAGTCTTCTGTAGAACTTAATCTCTAATCTAGAGTTCTGCGGTTAGACTTAAATATTGGATAGTTAGCTAATCTCATTCCCTCTTACTTGTAAAAGATTTATCATTTCTAGAGAGCTGCATGGATTTCAGTCCTATTAAAACTTATCTTTCCTTGGGACTTCTTAAAGGTGACTCCAATGCTATTTGAGCAAATACTAAAAATCCTTTTAACGTAGAGCCTGAGTTTTCTTAAGTCTCTCATCCGTGCAGTCGTACTGTGCGTCCTGTGTGTGAGCTCCGCGGCACTCCGTGTGCCTTGTGAAGATCGTTGCCAGTATCCAGCCGAACGGGCTTAAAGCAAGCCGAGATCTCTCTGCGTTGGCGTTTGAAACCATCTCCTTTGGAAGAGAAATTGAGAAACAACTTACTAGTGAAAATATTATTCCTTTAAGTCTAGTATGGCTTGGAAAGAAAGTGGTTCAGAAGGCCTGTTTCAAAGTTCTTTATTCAACCCTTCTTGACTTTTGCTGGGTCAGGCACGGTATCCCTAGATGGTACCAATAACTGGCTGTCAGATGGAGACGGTGAAACTCTGTGATAACTGCGTTATAAAAAGCCAGTTAAAAGATTAAAGAAAGGTAGTAATTTGCTGCTTTGGGGCTCATTGAAGACATTTATATTTTTTCGTTTTGTACATAATATACGTTATTATCAAAGATTCACTCCTTTATTGGGAAAATATATAATGATAACCTTTAAGTGTATTGCTAGTTGATATTTTTAAACAAGTTTATTGCTTCAACAGGTATTCATTAAGATGAGGCTCCGCTGTATTAGCGAAACTCCTTCCCTCCTCCATGCCCCCTACCTAGGATTTTTCTTTGAAAATCTTGAGGGTGCAATAATTCCTGTTTCATTCATGCCTCCTGCCCCAGGGCTTTGAGACCTGAATGTGTCTGTTCCATTTCATTTAAGACGTCACCAGAGTGATGGCAATGAAATGGCCCACCCTCGGCTGCGAGCTTCAGCAAGAGATCTACGAGCATCACCCAAACGAGCATCCAAGTCCACTGTTGAAGAAGATCTGAAGAAATTGATAGATCTTGAAAGCCCAACACCCGAATCTCAGAAGAATTTTAAGGTATGTTAAAGAGAGAGTCTGTGATCTGGCTATCTCTTGTCACAGTTAAGTGAAATCTGAAAATGTCTGAAGAGCAATGCACAGGTCCTCTTCTGATCCAAGTCATAGTCCTGTTGTTACAAAATAGAAATGTGTGAAGTTACACTTTGTAAGAATGTGATGATTGAGTTTGTTGCTGCCCGTAATGCAGCAAACGCTTCACAGTTTGGAAAAGGATGAAGGCCGTGGAAGAAAATGCTGAGTGCTTTGAAAGCAGTCAAAGCTGAAGCGTTTGTTCATACAGAGCTTACTTGGTTGGGCTTTGCATTGGACTCAAGAGTTTCTCAGACAGGATTTTTTTCTATTCTCACCCCTAACAGGAAAATAGAGTCCAAGGCAAGGCATTCCCTGAATTTTCATCATGGACAAAAGATTATCTGTTTATCACAGACTTAACTGCTAGAGAAACACATTTGGAGAACAATTTCATTATTGCAGTCACTGAAATATTACAGTTTTGTGTGCAAATTTAAGGAGACTGGTATGCCAACTTGCAAAAAACATCTACAACTGCTGGCTCCTGGAAAATCCTGTAGTGTTGTCTTAGGCATTTGAATTGTTTGTCTCTGATTGCATCACTAGACAGCGACTGGTTGACAGTATTGAAAACCCTTGCAGAAAGCACGCTTTTATGCCTCTCTAATCTTGTTACTACACAAGGACCACGAACGCTCCCTAAACTTAAGCAAACATTTATAAAGAATATATAGTACAAAACATTTCCTGATGTGTTTCAAAACGTGTGTAATAACACAAAAATGCACGTGTTAATTCTAAAAACCCATCATTTTGAAGAAACCTTCTTGCTTTCTGCAGTCTCCATGTACAGTCAGTGCTTAACGGCTCTGGCTCATCACCCAGAGCCCCAGTGGTTTCCACAGCAACCATGCAGGAGAGAGAGCTGCAACTTCTCTCTTCGCTTGTAAAAACCCAAAGTGGCTTGTTAAAACTTGTAAGTGCGAGGTTCCAAGCACAGATTATTTCAGATGTTACCTTTGAGGATGGAGGAAAAAAAACCCCTTGCCAATGGCAAGATATCTTTTTGTCAGGTGTGTGGTAGTTCTGAGGGAGTGGGACATGGGCGATGTGAGCATCTCCTCTTTGTTGTTTTGAGCAAAGGGGTTGTTCTCATTCCAAGAAATTCCATTCTGTTTAGAGGTCACCTAAAGACCATGAAAAGTGTGTATGTTCCCAAGTTTATTGTTTTTCTGCTTTGGGGGGCTGAGAGTCAATTCTTACCCTGATCTTTATTTCCTGGTGACTGGAACAAATACGTTAACTCAGGTTACACTTTTGATAAATTTCAGCAAGTTAATAACATTCTATCACACCAATAAATTAAATTTTCTCCATTTTAAAAGTAACTGTAATTTCTGTCCACTGCGTGATTTGTAGTTCATCTTACAAAAAAAGTTCTCTTACGGCATAAATTTTTTTGACAGTTTAAAAAAAAGAAAAGAGAATGATAGTGTCCTTCATTATCTCACTGTAAAATGACCAAAATTATCCTCCTTCCTGTCTGTTGGCTGCCAAAGGCTTTGTTTGCTAGTAGAATTTGTTCTAGGCTGTGATTTTGTGTGTCTTGTGCGTCTTTATTATCTTCCAAGCCTTCCTTACCTAGTAATTACGCATTATATCTCCTCAGAGAAGTAACCCTGCTTTTTCTCTTCCCTTTGCTCTCCTACCAGAAGACAGTTCCTACTTGTGTTGCCTCTGTTCCGTCTGCACTAGATGTTTATATCTGTGCAACCTCTTAACATCCATGTCTGATATTAACTGGTGCTTCCAGCTCCTAGTTCTTAAAGACTAAGTGAACTACACCAGCCTCGAGTAAATGCTGCTTGACTTGGCAGCTCTTTCTTTTCCTTTGCCACTTGAGGACAAGTACTGGGAGATTTCACTGGATCATAACATGAACCTGCTGATTGAGCTTTTAGAGTTCAGGAAAAAAAAAGCAGCTTGATCCTCAGTGTATCATAGTGACAGCTGTGTACCAGAAGTTGTCGTTTCTCCAGTGTTCACTCTGTATGCAAGGTTCATACTGTGACGGGCACGTCTTGAGGGAGGCAACGCGGAAGGGAGGATTTGATGTAATGGAAAGTTGGCATGGGAGGTGGCTTCTCTTTCCCTCCTTGTCTTTTGATGATAGCAGTTTTCTGAAAGTAATCTTAATTGTTTCTGTCGATCCTTAATCGTAAAACTAAAACATGCAGCAGTCTTTTAGTATTAAAATTTGTAACGTTTTGGGGGAAAAAAAAAAATCAGATTGTCTTCAAGTGGCACTCCTCCACACTCTTCTCCCACCTTGTAGTGTGGGATTTTGATCACAGGAACAGCGCGCTGTCTGTTTACCTCTTTGTGAGAAGAGAGAACTATTTTTATGTGCAAATCAGCAACTCTTTATAATGATTAATCACTTTTTCTGGAAATCATATTATCTCCTTTTTGTTTAAACTTGCTTCCAGAGCAAATGAGGGTGGTGAGGTCTTCCTTTCTGTTTGCCATTTCTCCATGAAGGCCTTTGGACCAAATTTCAACCAAACCGTAAAGAAATGTTATGTCTTGGAGATAGTTACGTTGCAACAGGTTTCATGAAAATCAGTGTCTCTGCTGATGGGAATGGTTATGTGTTCTCTGATAGCAGCTCCCTGGCCCTGGCCAGAGAGTACGAAATTCCCGGCTGCCCACAGCATCCCCTTCTCCTCTGTGGAGCACGGAGGAAGCTGTGGTGATGGTGAGGGTAAGGCACAAGTTCTCTTACTCATGGGGCTACTTCCTTAATTTTGATTCAAGTCCTTCTGAAGAATCAAAGCGGTGGTGGGCGTCCCTAGTTGTTCAGTAATATGAGACTTTTAATTAGTTGGCATTTGCTGGTGCTCTGCCTGCAGGAAGGCAGCCTCCCCCAGGCACGAGGGAGAGCTCTGGTTTATGCAGCATTCAGGCTGTTTCTGTAAACATTATTTCTGCTACGTGTCAGCTCTAGAATCCATGAGGGCTGCCTGAGATTTCCACTTCAGGAGAAGTCTGAAGAGTATTTAAAAAGTAGAATGTGAGAGTGGCTAAAAAAGACCTATATATGTCACCTAGGTATAATCTCCTGGAAAGCAGATTCCTTTAGTTCTTTTCTCGATCCACTCTGAAAAAATACTGTGTTAACACCTGCTTTCTTACATAAAAACCAAAAATGTTTAAAAAACTATTTCAACATAGCCTTCAAAAGTTTCTTTATTGATCATTTTTTTCTTATTTCTTTTTATTTGTTTTTATGAATGTATAGTCACACACTCTGTCCTGTCAGTCTCCCTTTCCCAGCACTCCTACCACAAGGCGTGCCTTGCAAAGGACTTTGTCAGATGAGAGTATTTACAGTGGTCAAAGAGACCACTTCTTCACCTCGCGGGCCTCGCTCTTGGACCAAGCCATGCCAAACGATGTCCTGTTCACCAGCACGTACCCTTCTCTCCCAAAGTCGCTGCCGTTACGGAGACCATCATATACTTTGGGAATGAAATCGCTACATGGTAAGTGTATTTCCCATTTTTCTACTTTGAAAGGAATCCTTTGTGAATGATGTTAAGGGAAAGCGTTTATTACAGCAATTAGTACTTCCATCTTGATTTTGCTAAAATGAGGAGAGTCAAGTCAAATGTCTGAATATATAAAATAGGACGGGAATATATATTTTCCTCACCTCATTGGGTATAAGATTGCATGACTGGTCGTGCAGTTACCTGGTGGAGGGAGCACAAAAATTTGCCTCGTTGGTTGGAATTTTTCACCATTTCTTCCAGGAGTCATCTGGACCGGTTGGACCAATGGGCAAACGGTGTATGCCTGGTTCTCCACCAGTGACAACTTCAGGTGTCAGTTCCTTTAGTGTGGGATTATGGGAACAAAATACTACTAGGGGAATAATGATATAGAAGTGTTTAAGTACCAGTGGACATTTGGAGGTACAGCTACACCAGATACAGCTTTTATTGCACCGTTTTTAGATTGACTCCCTTGCCCTATTCATTTACAGGACTCAAGTTACTTATTTTAGTCACACAGAGAGAGCTCACAAGAAAAAGTTACTTGGTAAACTGCTGTCAAGAAGACACTGGGCTTTCCCCCATTAGTTAACTGAAAAGTTTCAGTAGGATTATCTGATAGGTTGTGTGTTGCTGCATGGGAATGTCTCAGTTGGTGAGAAAGGGAATTTTCACAGGTTCCCGCTGTACCTCATAACTAAATGTGTACTAAATGTGTTTTCCAGAAATAGAGCCAGATCTCACAGTGTAGGATTCTGCAGTGTTTTCTGAAGAAGTACATATCTGCTCTGATGTATTCATGTTTTAGTATGTTTCAAGTGGAAAACACAAGGCTATCAATAAATTCAACTCCCTATAGTGGGTCTGTATTTAGGTACACAAGATACATTTGACAGCGAAGGCTGCTGAAGACATCTATTTTCAGTTCTTTTCATCTGTCTGTGATCACCAGGCATCAGTTTTCAGTGTTGAACCTGACATTTTCATGAGCTGTTGTTTCTGTATGACATGTTTCTTGCATAAGAGTTAGGAAACTGAGCTCTCTTTGCTTCTGTTTTTTATATGCACTGAAATAGCTTTGCAGACTTGGTTACCCTTCTAACTGGCTGGTGGCTTTGGCTTCTGAGGGCTTAGGGGCAGAAGATTAATGATGCCATCTGAGTGGAAGTGGAAAGCAGCACTTTGTCTCTTTTTGTTTGGATGCCTGTATTTTTCCAAAAGAAAACCACAAAACCTTCTTTCACCGTCACGTTCTTTTCCACACCAAATCGATTACTCCTCCTAGCTCATAAGCTTTCTCCATTTGTCAACAAAATAAGATTTTTTCCGTTGCCTAAAAAATGTAGGACCTGTGTGATTATAGGACCAGCTATTTCAGTGGCACACAAATTGTCCCTCACACACACTTGCCTTTGCTGAGAGAAGGACTAAGTAGAGCTGGCTGTTTAATATCACAAGTATTTGTTTACTTCCAGCTGTTCAAAATTATTTTAATTCAAAGATCTTAATAACAAAGAACAGCCATTCCAGAGCACCTTCATTTGTGTTGAAGAGGGAAAACAAGGAGCTAAAAACATTCTTAATTACTTATCTGTCTTAAAAATCCGACTCGCATTTTTCAAATGGTTAGTTTTTTCTTCTAATTCTGTGTATCTTTTCACTAATTATAAATATTTTCAGGTTAAGAGCTTCCCAGATAACTGCCCTCTTTTGGGGAGATAATACAAGAACCCTCGGTGTTAATGCTGAGCTGAACTTACATTTATAAAAAGTAAGCATGCAGAGACAGAAAAAAAATTTCAAGCGAATGCAGTGTGGCATTTCTAGTCATTGTTTCCCAGGCAGCCATATTATTTAGCTGAAGTTATTAGAAAGTTACATTAGTTATTAAAGTTAGAAATATAAAAAATAAGCAGCACAGGTAGTGGTGTTTGTCTTCCAATGACTTGTATGCTGCCTGCCACACTGTCTGGCTCTTCTCCCTGGTCCAAATGGACTCTTTACTATACACTGCTTCTCTGCAGCTTCCTCCCAGGTGCTCAGTCCATCTCCTCACCCCCCCAGCTCTGGGGCTTCTAATACCACCTACATTTTACAAAACTTTAGGCCCTGACAGAGGGCACGGGGAAGCGAGTTGTTGCTGCTTCTGAGCTTACACGTGTGCTGACTGAGGAGGCATTCCACGTTTTTTTGATTGTCCAGCTAGTGAACTGAAATAAAGTAAGCAATTGTTGGTTGACACGTTGGTCTTCCCCTAATTGGTGACAATAATTCAAGCTTTTCACTGTGATGGGCATCAGTTTGCACAAAAATTAGAGGGCTTTACATCCTTCTCTCCAGCTTGCCGGTGTTTTTTCCATAGCAGGCCATGTACCAGTTTATGGGTGGGTGTGAGTACTATTTTTCAGTAAAGATCAAGAGGTTTCACTAAACTGCTGAGATGTGCAATGCTTTGGAAGTCATTTTAAGGGTCTTCTTCTTCTGATTCATCTTGGTAGGCCTAAGTCTGCTCCCATTGGTTTATGAGATTGTAAAGAGAGGAGGAAAAAAACCCTACAATTTTGTATTTTTACAGGAGCAAATAGGTGTCAGGGAGCGTGGAAGCTGCAGAGCCCTCCCCACCATGTTTTCAGCTTGTGCAGAGGCAGGAATCGTTGGGTAGAAGAGTCCCAGTGCTGGGGAGAGGCAGAGTTTGGCTTTTGAAATGCTAAGCTGCAGGGATTCAGGCAGGCCAGAAAAGAGCTGAGTGTCCTGGTGAGCAGCAGTTTCAGAAAACTGGCTTGTAACATGCTGTATCAGGTGAA
Organism: Arenaria interpres; assembly: GCA_013399435.1. Taxonomy (NCBI): domain Eukaryota; kingdom Metazoa; phylum Chordata; class Aves; order Charadriiformes; family Scolopacidae; genus Arenaria; species Arenaria interpres. The sequence continues at coordinate 540,767 of VXAK01023844.1, read as the reverse complement.
CTACAGTTGATCAAACATTCTACTGAGTTCTGGTTCCAAAAGTGCTATCCCAGAAAGATTAAAAATAGGGACGCATTTAGTATTAGGAAGGAAATTTGGTTGGTTTTTTTTTTTAATGGAGTTTATAATTTGTTCTGCGTTACTCTAGGAGAGTTTTCTGCCTCAGACAGCTCCCTCACAGATATCCAGGAACAGAGACGGCAGCCCATGCCAGACCCTGGTCTTATGCCATTGCCTGATTCTGCCTCTGATCTGGACTGGTCAAACTTGGTAGATGCTGCCAAAGCCTTTGAAGGTAAGTTTTCAGAATATAATACTTAGAAAAGCTGATCTTTGTGCGCGCTTCATTAAGGAGCGGGGTTTTGGTTTTGTTTTGGTTTAATATTGACTTTTGCTGTTACTGTTTCTACTTAGTCTGAAGCTTAAGCTCATTTGAAATAGCAACTCAATTCTTAACAGCCTAAAACTTTGTACGTAATACTCGGATACCATTTCTTCATCCTGGAATCCCTCTGAGCCAAATCTCTGTGAAACTGGCTACTTTTCACTTCATGCAGAGCGGTTGCAGACATCACAGCTAGGGTGGAAAGACATCTGGCACAAATGTGCAAAAGTCAAGTCACATAGCAGGGGGAAAGCATAGGAGCAGACTAAGGATGGCTTGCTTTCTGCACTAGCAAGAAGTTTGTGTGGTGCAGCTGAAGGGCACTGCCAAGGTAATCTGGGAAATATGCCTTGTTGGTGTATCCTTTTCCATTGCCATTCTTCCCCGTGCATACTCTGAATACATAGACTTGCACCTCAGGGTCCTTTCCTCCTATGGCACTTTCCATCTCCTTGACACTTAGTAAACGGAAAAGAACTGTAAGCTGCCTGGATGTATTTGAATTTAAAATTAAATACAATTCAGCACAAAGGGAGTTTACCTTACAGTTACTATAATCTGAGGGAAAAGTCTTCTAGGTGCACTAAACAGAAGTGCCTTTTCCTAATCTCTCTTTAAATGCTGTCCCACCTTCATGGAAGTGTTTTTGCTGATCCTGAATCTTTTAGATGTCATTCTGTATGGCTGGAGAAGGCTGTGAAGTAACTTGCTTTCTTGGCTGTCCTCTGGTAGTAGCCATATACGTCACTAAGTGCGTGTCTAAGCTGGTGTTGAAGATGTAGGTGCGTGCTCTGCTCTGTTGCCGTAGGATCAGCATGTCTCACTGCTGCCGTGCAGTCTTGGGAAGGAGTATTCAAAGTTAAGTCTTAGTCCTCAAGAGGAGATGAATTTGTAGTGACGGTTTTTTCACCACCACATAGGGATCAAACTCAGGTTTTAATGCATTTCACTGTGGTTGGCAATGTCTGTCTAAAAGATCCTTTTTTTTTTTCTTTTATTGGTTACATCTAATTTGACTGTCCTCATTAACCTGAATCCCTCGCTTGGGTAGGCCTCAGACTCACATGCGTTCCTCTCTAGAAGTGTGAGCAGAGTCAGTGTGGTGAAGGTAAGGAAGCTGACAGCTTAGATGAGGAAAAGCTGGGGTGATGGTGCTGGGCTGGCACCTTCGTCTCATGGCTGTTATACTCAGATTTGACTTGGAGAGGGAACAGCTGTCAGATGTCAAGATAATCCCAGTCTCTGGTCTCTACCAGGTGCCAGAAGGGATTGACAAGCACCAAGCAGCATAAATTCTGATTTGTGATCCTGGACACCTCTGTTGTACATCACTGGTTGGTGTCTTCAGCACATGCCCCCAAAGTTACAAATAGTGATATTTGCAGCCAGCTGGAACAAAAGCTGCCTGGATCCCTGAGCTGCACCAACCTTCTGTATTTTCATTCAAAGGAAAAAAAAAAGAGGAGCCAGAAAATTCCATCAAATACCAAAGCACGTTAATTTTAGCCTTGTTGAAAGCACAGAATAAAAATTTACCAAGCAGAAAAAGACAATACTGTTCTATTTCCAGCAAGAGACCAGCAGCTGCTGAGGGAGAGTTTATTAAACTAAAAAGCATTTATGTTACTGTTTGTGCTGGGAAACTCCAGAGGTGGGGGCGGTGGGTAGTTTACAGTCACAACACATGTGATAGTGATTCAGAGATGTGTTAAAACATCTGAGCAGTTACAGGACAAAAAAGTATAGACACAAGGTAGCAAAGAGGTTTCACGTTTCAATCTGAAAACGTTTAAGGCATAAGGAAAAAATTCTGGGTACTGCAAAATTACATTGGTCATTTTACTTTCCAGATGTGAATTGTGTACAGTGAGCTTTTCTTTCCTCAAGATAAAGGGTCCCTTTATGGAGTGAAGGAACCTAAATATAGTTACTGAGTTACTGAGTAGTGTCATGCAGTTGTACCCAGGAAGTTCTGCACGGGTCTTGTTCCAGCTTGGCTTCTTGCCTCTCTTGGAACTGGCCTTGGGTGGACGCTGCAAATGCTGCTGGGGTGTCTCTGCTTTGCGCTCTGTAGTGTCTCCCTCCCGGAGAGCTGCTTAGCCGGAGGGTGAAGCATGGTCTGCGTGAGCATGCACTGCTGTGCCACAGCTAGTACTTGCTTCTTGAATCCCGTACAAAACCCCGGTGCAAACACTTGCAATGTCAGTTTGCTTCTGTCAAGTGGATATTGGTCTGTCGTATCATCGTCTTACCTTGCTTGAGACAGACTTCTTAGGTTTCTCTGAGATCCTGCAGTGTAGCAGTTGCGCTGTGCGTGAACAGATAATCATTTCTGCTGCCATTGTTTCTCTCTGTGTGTTTGCTCTCTCAGTTCAGCGAGCTTCATTCTTTGCTGCTGCTGATGAAAATCACAGACCTGTGAGCGCTGCCTCCAGTAGTGATCAGGCTGAGGACCAGCTTACTGCACAGATAAAGCCTTACACAGGGTAAGTCAGTACACCAGATCTGCAGGCTTCCTCAGCTACAGAGAAAAAGAGTAGGAATATCTTTATTTGTAAGCCATCGTCAGGCTTCACAGAACTCTTCATAAGTTCTCATGAAGATGGTGGTGGGAAGTGAAAACAGAAGAATTTTAAGTACAGAACAAACCTTTTTGCAGGTTCGTTCTTGTCTGAGATGTTCCTGAACGTGTCCGAAGCAATGGTAATTCAAGGCACACATACTGAGTAGAAGTAGAGAGAAGTCAAGTGATGGGACGGCCCCAATTAATCATGTGTTGTATTTGTTCTCTTGATTAATGTGCTGCGTGTGTTCTGTGTACTCTTTGTCAGGTTCTTTTTGTTCTTTTTGTGAATTCTTAGTGCATACCTACATAAAGCCACTTGGTATAGTCAAGGCTTTTGGCTGCCCTATATGAAGACACTAAATCATAACAATAACTTATTCTTGTTTCCTGCTTTCAACAGTAAAGAATCTCCTCCAACTCTCGCCTCTAAAGTGGACCAACTGGAAGGTTTGCTGAAGATGCTGCAAGAGGATTTAAGGAAGGTAAACAATTCATCTACAGAAAATCTGTAAGACATATGTAGTGCTGATGGGTGATGCTAATAACTGTGTAATCCTGCTTTGCCATTCCTGAGCCTATGACTGTCTCGTCCTTGTATAAGAAAAAGATATTTCTTTATTACATTTCTGAGGCCATACTTCTAATTATTGTCAAGGTTAGGGGGGAGTGTCTAAATTTGTAGGCATCTGATTCCTCTACTGAAGTTAGGAGCGTGATTCAGAGACCTCCACTCCTAATTCAGGTGACACTGCAAAAGGCTTGAAGCTAGTCTGTGCAAATATATCCTGCTGATGTTGAAAAGCGAAAGGATTATCTAAACATACAACTTCTACTGTGGAAGCTTCCTGTATTGTTACTGCCTGCTCTGGTCCAAGAAGGATCTGCTGTGGTCAGATAAAAAGTCTTTTAGCTGGGGAAGCATTTGCAGGAATATTTCCTATCCCTTACTTAGTTAACCATCAGCAGTTGTACATACATTTTGTACATACAGAACGGGGCATGCCCAGTTTGATTTCACCACTTGAGGAGGGAGACAGCTTCTGTATTAGAATTTAATATAGAGAAATCTTGCTCATTCAAGCAAAAAGCGAGGAGTGAAATGTCACAGATGTCCCTAGATACAAAACCATGTATTACTGCACCTAAAATCCTTAGAAAGGTTGAGGCTCATGCTCTCTTGAGAGATTCTGGCCTCTCCATGTAGGTAGGAAGCGTGACCTAAAATTTCCACTAAGATCTGTGTTTTTGCTCATGCCTAAGGAAAAAGAGGACAAGGCCAGTCTCCAGGCTGAAGTGCAACATTTGCGGGAAGACAACTTGAGGTTACAGGAGGAATCCCAGAACGCAACCGAGAAACTGAAGAAATTCACCGAATGGGTTTTCAACACAATTGATATGAACTGAGAATGGTGTGCGGGGAAGGAAACTGTCTGCTATGAATATTATTACTGGGACTTAAGCTTTAATGCCACCTTAATCATGACATGTGAAAGTATAGTCAGAGCACTTCTCTGTCCTTCATCCTCCAATAACCCTTTTTTGCATCTCTGCGCGCACTCAGAATGATTGCAAATCAACAATCAATGTCTGCCTTTTGTAGAAAAAAACAAAGTAAATAATTTTAAAAAGGTAAAATAAAAGTTTAACTGCTAAAATGTGAATGTCTATTTTTTGCACATTGTCTCTTTATCTGTTATGTACAAAATGATTTGGAGGCGGGATCAGGCTTGCTGTTCCATCTGCCTCTCTTTCCATTAACTCCTTTCTCTCTGTTTCAGGTAATCTGCTTTTCCTTGCAGCTTTGGCAAATATTATGACATCTAGAAAATTAGAAAGAAATGTTTATTTTACTGCTCTTCTTACATTGTTTTCTGAAGTATGCCACAGACAAGGGGATGTAATGCAATGTTTTAGGTGTCTCCTTAGCAAATTGCGCTCGATTGCTAGTGCTACCTTCCCATACGTTACAGAGAACACGTGTCCATAGTGTATGGTACAGTACAACCAGCGTCATAACGTTTGGAGAGAGACTAGAGACGGGAGCCATGGGTGAGGCGTATTATCACACATCTGTTGCATTAGCATTTCCGGTGGCCTTTGTTTCCCGTGGAAACAAGGGCTGCAAGTAACTTTACAAACAGCAAAACTAGGCATGCTGCCGTCCGTGCTGTATCAGGCAGGCTGAGAGACCCCGAGTACCGTTGCTGTACCGCTTCAGTGTAGTCCCCTTCCCTGCCCGGGGAGGCCGTTACTCGCAGATGTGCAGAAGACTTGGGCTGAAGTTGTAAAGAGATTTAAGATTTCTTTCCCCTGAACTGCTTCCATGAAAAGCCACGTTAAACCATCTCCATGCACCCGCCCTCCCATTCCATTTCTCTGGACTTCTCAAATCACAACAGATTTGAGAGATGTTTATTCAACTTGTGTTCTATTACATGAGAGGTCTTATAAATCTTTTGCTATGGTAGACAGAGGAATATGTGAAGGTGAATTAGAGAAGCGTGTTTTTCAAAGTACTAGGATAGGACTGGAGCTCTGAAATCCCCAGTGAAACTGTCTAGCATATTTCCCAAACTGCCTCATGCCAGCAAAGTTAATTTTTTGTTCTTTGAAGGAACAGTTAACTTGCCACAACGTGTTACCTCTCCAGAAAATACCTAGTAGGTGTCAGAAGATGAGTTTTAAGCGCCGCAGTCTGCACAGGCATTGAACTGTGCAGTGTGCTGAGAAAACTTCTACTCCCTTCTGAGGATACAGCCATTACCTTAATAAATCCTGCCTTGCATAAAGTGCAGTATATTTGGGGGTTAATTTCAAGAGCATCCACTCCCTCCCCTTTACCGCATTCTCACATAGACAGATTAAAATCATCAGGCACAGTCTTGTCACAGAAACTTCCACGCTCTTCTCAAATCCTTTTTTCATGCTCTTTAATCTTGCTCCACACAAGTGCACACTACACTTCAACCTCAAACTTCATTTGTGATGCTAATCCCCATGGAGTTCTTCTCTAATGTTTTGTCATGGAAATGGATCTCTTTGGAACTATTTCTGGAGTGCTTTTGTAAAGGTTTAGAATGTCTTGGGTTTTTTAATGACTTGTATGAAGGAGATTTATATAATGCCTGATATTATTTGTAAATGGGAAATATTGCTAACATCTCTGAGCATCCTGAAGTCTTGCTTTTATTCTCTTTTATTTTTAAGTTTGGTTTTTATTTTATTTCAAAAAATATTTTGGGACTTGGGGCAGACTATTTATTAGAGTTTTGCAACAGAGTTCTTCTTGTATGATGCCACTGAAGGCTACTTGTAAAATTCTGACAATAAAACTCATTTTAAAGGCTCTTCTAAACCATTTTCTTCTGATTTTGTTGGGTTTGATGTTTTAAGACTTTCCAGAGTGTCCATTTCTTTCTGCTTTCTTCTTGTACCACTTTGCTCAGTGCTTGGTGATAGAAGAGTTCCATTCTCTATCAGATTTCTACTTTTTATCCCTTCGAAGGTCATTACTTGGTATGTATACACACCCTTCATCCAGTGTCTTTTTACGTGTATTACCGCACAAATGTATTTTCTTCCCCCATTCACAAGGTTTTGCTACCTTTAACAGTGGCTCTGAGCTTCACCAGGCTGATATGGTAAAGGAGGGGTAGTGGGGTTTTATCATTTACGAGGAAAAATTGAAGCTGATTTAGGTCAAACCCAAACTTGCCTGGCACACATGCCCAAAAGTACGCATAGCTTTTAGCATCCCACAGCCAAACCTGTGAGCAGGAAATAACAGAAGTTAGTTTTGGTTTGTTTTCCAGATCTCCTCCTTTGACGTGGGAGATGACCTCGGACATGTTTTGAATTGAGCTTTTCTTGGCCGGGGGGAACACCGTTCTGCATGGCTCAAAAACGTGGAACTAGGTCGGTCTGCAGGAAAGCATCTTCCAGGTTCACTGAATTGATCTTTAAAAGGCACTTGGGGAAAGAAAATCTGTCTTTTTCCAGCAGTGTAGTACTCTGTAGCCAACAGAGCTCTGAAGCAGCAAGAGCAAACAGAAGCATCTGATTGAAAAATAGGTGTTGAATCTTGGAAAGAAAACTGGATGCCGTCTTACCATCCGTAATTGGATACTGGTAATTGAGTTGAAGCAGAAAGTTTCCTGCAGGTCAAGGAGCTGCCCTGCCCACGCTCATAATGAATTCATGCTAGAGGTTCCCAGGCTCCACCATGCCCACTGTTAGGTCAGCCTAGACCAGGGCGAGATCTGACTTGCAGCCGTCTCCTCACAGCCTGAGTGGTTACTGGCCTGAGCAGAAGGCGGGTGGCTGTGGGAGGAGTGCGGGTAGCAGGGTCTGCCTCCCTGTTTTACCCATTTCTCCCAAAAAAGTGATGTTTTACATTCCTAGAAACAGATTTGTATTCCTTGTCTATGTTTTTTGTCTTTTGTGGGAAAGGTCCCCATGAGCCAGGCACAACTTGGGAGGGTTGTCTTGTCTGCTTTTAAAACCTTTACGTAATTCCTCTCATCTCCCAGTGCCTTCTTTTGGGTAGACGGTTAACAAATCCTATTTTAAAGCAGGCAGCTGTCTCCTCGCAGACGCTTCAGTATGGTGTTAGTCCTGTATGTGAGCAACTTCCTTTGCTGCAAGACAGCAGGGGAACAGAGGCGACTGCTGTTGACCAGCTGGTACAGCATCCAAAATTGTCCCTCCTCCACCGCTGCAGCTGGAGCAGGGACATGGGCTTTGCTGAGGCGATTGCTAATGGACAGGAGCTGGGCAGTGAGATGCTGAGGCTTGTACAGATGCCTTCACCTCTTCTGATATTAGCTGTGGTGAGGAAATCCCTTGCTGTGCTGTTTGGGGCAACGCTGGGCAGGGGTGGGAAGGCTCGTAGAAATACTTCCTTCGGAGCTCTGCAGTGAAAACCCCTTCCCCTAGTAGAGGCTTCAGCTTCAGCTGGGTGTGAGGGGAGCAAGGCTGAGGAGTTTGTGTCGGGCTTGTTGGAGGCCAAGGTCTGGGGTTGGAGCCCTATTTCCCCAAGGTAGGTCGTGGCTGGTGGCAGCTTCCTCCACCCCCTTGCTGTGGTAAAGACCAGCTGCTGCCACTCTCTGGGAAGGGCAGACCCTCTCCCGCTTTCCACTGCCGCAGCCTGGGGGGGTCGTGCTCAGCTATGGGGAGACCCAGGTGGCTGCTGAGGGGCCTTGTGGGGTTTTGCCCCACTTTTGGTATGCAAGGTCACAGCAGGAAAGCTCCTCTCTCTGGCTTCTTTGCTTGCATGGACCTGTCTCCCTCCAGAAGGTGGTTTCAGTGTGTCACAGCCAGCTTGTGTTCCTCCCAGATTGATTGATTGGTGTCTGACTGATCTAAAGTGGGCCGGGCTGTTTGTAGCGCAGCAAAATGTGGCCACCTCGAGTGGGAGCTCCTTTGGGGAGTGAAACCAGGGTGCTGCAGCAAGCTACGTGGCCTGCCCAAACCACAGGGCTGGGGGTTGGAGAATTTTCGGTCTATCACAAGGTAACTCAGGTTGGAGGGATCCTCAGGAAGTCTCTTATCCAACCTCCAAGCAAAGTAGGGTCAGTTCTGCGGTCAGACCAGGTTGCTCAGGACTTTATCCAGTTGGGTCTTGAAAAAAACTCTCGGAGGACGGAGGCTGCATGGTCTCTCTGGGTGATGCATGACTGTCATCAGGAAAAAGGTTGGTTTTTTATTAGGGTTATTAATAGAAATGTGTGACCTCAGCAGCAGTTGCAGGCCACGTTTTGCCTACGTTCCCCCAAGAGCTCCTGACGAAGGAGTCTGTACCCTCCTTGAAAGCCTGCAGGCTGTCTCCGCCTTGGGCCGGCAGCAGAGCGCCCACATTTGCTTTCCCTCTGTTGAGCCTGGCAGGAAGGAGGCCCTGCGGCTTGGTGCGTGCTGGGCTTGCTCCACTAACCAACTTCCTGCAGTACAGTTCTGGTTTGTTGGGGTTTTTTTGGTTTTTTGTTTTCCTAGAGATTTCTCATTTCTATACTCAGTACCGCTTATCCATGCTTTAATCAAGGCCTGGATTGAGCCCCCTGGTTCTGCTCCCCTCTGCGTTGCCCGTAAGCAGGAGGTGTGTGCTGCCAGGTGGGGAGGCACAGCTGCCAGGCCAGCGATGCTCTCGGCCACCAACAGAGGCCCCTCAGCTTTTGGCAGACAAAAACTCAGAGACCGAAACTGGGATGTATTCAAGGGCTAGGCCTGACCGGGGTGTCCTAACCTCATGCTGTGATGGTGGCAAATGGCCACCAGCTGGTAAGTAAAAAGAAGTTTTCATGGCACAGGAGCAAAAAAAAACAGGGACTTGTCCTGGTGCTGTTTTAAACTTCATTCCTGTTCTTTCCTCTTGCTTCCTCCTGCACTTCTCTTCCAGCAGAGTTCGCCCGTTTTGCCTGGCGGCTGCTGTTCTGCACCCGGGAGCCGGGGCAGCGAGAGCGACTGCTGCGCTGATCCTGGCAGGGAAGCTGTGACTGCCGGCGGCTGAGCTGAAAGGCCAGACCCAGTCAAGCAAGCGAAGCGCTTGGCTGAACAAAAGAGCTTGATGCTCACTTGATTTTTGTGAACGGGGCCGAGGCACATTTGCATCTTCTTTGCATCTCACGCCCAAAATTGAGTTGGCTTAACTGGAGCTGGGAGGCTCAGCTGATAACTTATCTGTATGGAAGGAACAGGCTGTGTCACGCCCGAAGAGCGATGTGCCAGAGATAACGCCCGGGGTGTCTCTGCCCACACGCAGCATAAAGAACCGGGATGTGCTCGCCTGGCGCTCCGTGGCTCTGGGGCTTCAGCCCAGCCCAGCTCTGCTGCGCCAGCTTCTGCTGCAGCCACGGCACGGATGGCAGTTTGGGGTGATTTCAGGCCCGTTTCCTCCCTGACCCATCACATCTGATGCTAATGGTGGGATAAGATAAACGCGCGTCTATTTGCTTTTAACATTCTTTGCAGCACCTTTTTTTCTTAAGATTCCTCGTTGTGGCTGCTTCCCACTGGTAGACCCGTCAGTCACCACAACCTGCAAGTCCCAGTAGCCTTATTGACTGGCAGATTGTTTTATGACCTTTCTTGCTTTATATTCTTTCTCAGCTCATGCTCAACATGCAGCCTGGGGAAAAAGAAGGGGCAGAGAGGAGCGCATAGAACAGGCTTCTTGCCTGCTGAGTATTTGCCTTTTAATGTTGATGCTTGCCTGAGTTTTGCCGTACTTAGGACTGTTGGAACTGGAGAATATTGCACATGTGAAGTTTTTAACATGACCTGGAAGTCCCTCATGGAGAGCAAACATCTAAGAGCTGCACCGTATTCTGCTGTCACGGCTCAAGGCAAGAAATCGTCTCCTCTTCTTGATGAGAAGTTTGATGAGGTTACACCTACAGCATAGAAAACATAAGTTTCCCTTGCCTATGATTTATTGATTTCAAGGCTTCCATGAAAAAAACCAACACTGAAACTAGCATTAGTTCCACAGCTCTGATTTGTTTGCCCTGATTTACCTATAGTTTTTAGATTTGGTTTTTAACTCAGCCATCTTTATTAGACAGTCAAAATATGGGCCATATCTCAGCCTTCATAGAGCAGACTCAGCAGAATCTGCAGGTAGTGGGCTGGGCGTGCTACTGGCATCATGTCATCTTTGTGGCTGGAGTGGGCAGAAATGATGGGAAGTGCCTCACGGAAAGGTCCTGGCAGGCAAAAACATCCCCATCCCCCTCTGAGGCCAAGAAATGGCAGACAAGTTCTTCATATAAGAGTCAATAGAGGAGCGACAGCCAGCCTGGACGAGAGCCCAGGAGGTGTTTTCCCAGCAGCCTAGCGGCCAGCAGAACAGGAAAAACCAGGGCTGCTCTCTGTGAGACTCTGACCATTTCACTGCAAGAGAAAAGGGAGAGGCAGAGCGAAACCCTGCACGTAAGCACACACCAGTCGGTTACTGCAGTGTCCCGAGTGAGAAGCAACAAAAAATTTTGCTTCAGCTTCGTGAAGTTTGTTTTCTTTTGGGGGCGGAGGTGTTAAGGCAAACTGTCCACTTGCAGTCTAGTCTGTTTTAACATTGACTACATTTGAGTGGTTTTATACAGGGCAGACTTCAAAAGCTCAGTTGGCAGTGTCTGAACACATGGGTAAAGGCTGTATTGGTTTCACAAAGCACTGAAGTGGGTGAAATGCTGAATTTCTGCTGGCTCCTGGACTTCACCTCTGTCCCCGTGTGACAGGGAACAACAAAGATTCCCCTTACAGAGCTTTGTACCTGTGGGCTTTGTAGCCAGGATCAGCTCAAAACAGGAGGCTTGAAGGGAAGGGCTGTGCTTTCAGAAGAGCGTCTCTGTGTCAGAGAAGAAAGCAGAACTTGAGTCCTTTTTTGGAGACTAGAGAGAGACTTGAAAAAAGGTTGGAAAGCAAGAAAACAGCCCCAGGTTTCTAAAAGCCACAACAGGGCTGACAGAGTCCGAGTGGGATCTCCCAAAGGGGCTGAGCAGGTGAGGTGCCCAGCCAGGAGCAAGCCCAGGAGCCTGCTGGACTTTGCCACGGGTGGGATACAGGTCCTGACACCACGGCCTGGAGGCAGCGTGAGGGGTCCTGTGCTTCAGAGCCAGCCCACTGGGCTCCCGCTGGGACAGGGGCACTGGGGAGGCCGGGTGCCCCCGCCCTGGTGAGCAGCGATGAGCCGGGGGGGCTTACTGTCTCTGGGCAAGCTCTCATCCATGGTGGGGGGTTGTTCCCCACAAATCCACCAGCGGCTGCAGTTTGGCTCTGGCTTGTATTTCAGCTGCACCCTGTTCTGACAGATCTGGAGGAACGTTTCTGGGTTGGTTATGTTGCAGTGAGAAATAAACCAGGAGGGTGACTTAAATGAAGCTTAATCATTTGCACGTAATTGCTGTTGGACGCACAGAAATCCATTATAGAAGGTTATTTTTTATTCTGTCCTGTGCTTAGACTTTTCAGATGTTTTGCTGAAGAAAGATGCATTGATTCTCAGTGCAGCATGCTGGGTTGCAACTAAATGTGACCCTTTGCATTGCAACTACAGTATATTTTCTTAATCAGGGAAAATGAATTACTCAAATACAGATTGCTATATGTATTTTAACAGGTCACATTTCTGATGTCCACATTCATATGTCAGAAAATGATCAATGATGTATTTCTTTTTTAAATTTGATTATTCCTATGTCTGTTTGAATGGTACCGGAAACAGTACTACAAAACAGGAAATTTTATCAGTTAAAAAGAATAATATTAAGTAAGATATAATAGAAAACCAAATAACATATTCAGTTATTAACTGAACATAAACTAAGCCGATGTCATTTCTAAGAATCAGCTCGAGCCCATCTTGATGTAATGAAGTCAGCACTGCTTTTCCCATGTCCATTATTTTGAATTTCTAGGTTGCAGTTTTTCTGCTGTTTTCTCACCTTGTCACTTGGTAGCATATGGTTGTTTTTCAGCTCTTTGCAGATAACCCTTCTGCTTTTACTCAGCACATCCTCATGCCACCGGGAGGTTTGTCACATTTATTACCCACTCATTTACCAGGTAATGTGCCAAAACCACCGAACATCACAGCCTTCAACATGCACCCCTCTGAAGCTGCCTTGGTAAAGTCCTCCATTGTGAAAGATGCTGTTTATTTCCACCTTTCGTTTCCCACCCTTTAATCATTCACTCACTCCTATGAGAGTTTATATTCCTAGTATTCCTAGAGAACCTTTAGGGAAGAAGCTTGCTTCAGCAGGATACGCAGTCACTTGTATGCACTGAGTCTTTCTTGTCCATGTGCTTGGTGGCTGCTTCAAAGACCTCTAATAGAGTTTCCAGCAAGAAGACAAGGTGGGAGGTGGAAAGGGAGAGAGGGGGTAGAAGTGTTGGTACTACCTCCCTTCTGCCAAACAGCCCAGCAGGCATAGAGTTTGTCCAGGATGCTGAAAGACTCTGCTTCATCACCTCCTTTCTCTAAGGGGATTTGGTATTTCATCTCCCAGGGAAGCATCCTGACTACCAGACTATTAGCTTAATGTGTATTTTCTCTCAGCTTTTCTTGTTAGATCTCTTTCATTTGGCTTAAAATACGCATTGAGTCAGGTATGGGAATTTGGAGCCTCATGACTGTCATTTAGGGTCCTTTTTATCCTTTGCTGCTTCAGTGAATATTGCAGTCGAAAGTGGAACCAATGGCAATAAAAAAGACTGACAGCAGAATTGCTTACAGCCCACACATGAGGATGCTTGATTAACAGAGTGAGAGTTGCAGATCTGAAAAGGTTTGTGCTGGCTTCTGCAGCACAAATAGAGACCCCAACCACCTTCTTCACAGTGAAGTCCAGCCTCCATCATCCACCTGCTCCTATTCCTCCCAGAGAACACCTTAATCTATCGAACAGTCTTGCTTTGTTTTCAGACACTCGGAGGGACGATGTGTATGGGGAAAAAGTTGGGACCAGAAACACTGGACATGGGAGCAGTGCAGGGTTGCGTGCTCCCAGAGCTCCTACGATGGGGAAGGGAATGGGAACCCTAACGTCTCGCAGGTAAGTTGGAAGGAGAGACCCCAGAAACAGGGAGGATTATCAAATCCTGCACTGCACTTGGAGAAGTTGGGAAACCCAATAAAAGGAAACAGGATGGGAAGAAGGCAGGTTTGGGGCACACAGAGCTGTCATGGGAAAAGGACCTGCAACTAATCCCTGGAACGAAGGACAGGACAGCATGCAGAAAAATAGGTCAGGGTGTGTGTAGAGGGACACAAAGAGTGCCTAGTTGGTGTGATGTCCTGGGAGCCCTCTGTTAGCACTTCACCCGGTTTGAGTCCTCTGACAAGCTCCAAGCCAGTTTTCAGCCCCACTTTTGGCTGGAAGTAGAGATCAATGCCTGGGTTAGCTCTTCAGAGTATTTCCCTTTCTTGTGGATGTCACTGCTCTGAGCAAGCGCATTGTGGCTATTCACAACCCCTTGACCTAGCCAGACCCCAGCATGTGTTACGGACAGCTTCTGTGGCAGAGAGAGGGGAAGCACTGATGAACGCTGCCAGCTGATGGGGGAAAAAATGATGTGACTGCTACCAGGTAGGTATAGGAGGAGTATGATCAAGTCAAACGACAGTTGATCAGCAAGGAACTGTTCTCCCTTTGGGCTTGCAGTAACGGTGTAAAACTCTGGACAGGAGGAGAGGAGCACTTGCCCAGCTCCACTCTTCAGCATGCCTGTCCTTAGGACCCTGCAGATAAGAATCAGTCGCAAATCTGTCTTGCCTAGGTAAAACAAAGCACTTGCACTTATCTACAGAGACTAATCCTACTGTGTTCCCCAAGGATAAGCTAGGCCTAATAAGATCGTTTGTGTGTCTGATGTCTGTGATAAAGCTAGAAACCCTTCGAAGGGTATTAGCTGACACAGGGATACTCTAATGCACTTTGTAATTTACTTTTTATTCATGAAGTCTGACAGCTGTTTCCAAAATGTGCTTCAGGACTATTTGGTCTCCTTGGAGAGGTTTCTTCTTGCTGTGTCAGGTACTTTGTTTATTGAGAGACAATGATAAAAATGTGTGTGGCAGCTTTTCTCTGTGTTTTTAAGAAGGCAGGAGAGAGTGGTAAGCTATTGCCAAGATAGAGCCAGTAACGTGGCTTCAGGATTCTTTTACTAAACCCTTTGGCCTCATATAATAATTTGGACCTAACCACTTCTCCTGTCAGTTCTGTGATTTCTTCAGATGTACTTAATGCTCTTGGAAATTGCCTGGTCCCAGTGGCTTTCCGCGTGCCACAAGGCTGCTTCTGCTTAACTCTCTGATCACTGCAGTTACCAAGCAGGTTCTGGGAACGGCCTTGTGATGGCTGGGAGCTGCTTGGATGGGGGCAAAAGCCCCTTGACTTTGAAAGGACTTCCAGCAGCAGAGAGGGTTTCTGGCCCATGCAGGCTGAAGCTAATAGGAAGATCTGCACTGAACTCAGGATGTGCGGGCTCACATTGGGTAGGATTTTGGCAGCTTGCATGGCTGTCAGATTGTGACGTTGTGTGCCTTTGGTGGCAGACAGGAACTAGGAGAAGAGGAGCAGATTGTGGCCTGCCAGGCAGCTGGAATGTAGCTTGATGCAGTAGGAGGGATCAGACATGGTTGAGAACACCAACTTTTGTAACGGTGAAGGGGAAGGTGGACAGGAGCCACGAAACACTAGCCTTGTCTTTAGCATGTTTTTCTGACCATAGTCTGAAAACAAAATCCATTGGAAGAATGAAAAATTTAACACCTGAGAAATGCCTGACCTTTGCCCAGGAATTTTTGCGTATCGAGGGTTTAGGCGGCAGTAGAAACTGTTAGAAATTTTAGCTTTTCTGGAAGTGTTTGTCCTCAGCTGGAGAGGTGGCACAGGGCACTCTGGACCGACACACAGGGTGTCATGTGCTCTCCATTCCCATGGCAGCTCACCTAGGGCTTCTTCTCGCCCAAGTCCACTGAACACAAGATCTTTGACCACAGGAAATCAGTCCAGGTCTATTTATGGGTCTTCTGTATAAGCACAGTTCCCATACTTAAACTAGAACACATCTACCGTTATCTCACAGATGCCATTTTTAAGTGGGCCTGCTGCTCTAACACAAGCTACTTCCAGTTGTGGCCAATTCGGCCTCCTTAAGGTTTCAGACACTTCTGACGGCTTTTCTAGCTGGCCTTGCAAGGCACTCTGTCGTCTTACCTGTCACAGGCAATCGGCAGTCTGGGTCTGCATCCCCACATAAGCTTACCTGCAAGAGACATGCGATGCTTTACTGGGAAGCAGACTCCGTGCTGGATGGGGTGAGCAGGCCTTTCCTCCTTGTGCCTGGCAACCCTTTGGTGGCAGGTGGGAGAGGCTCCTCTCGCCGTGGGTCGGAGAGCGTCTCAAGCGAGTGGTGTGGAGATGCCCGGTGGAGAAGACGTGAGGAGCTGCAGAGGAGAAATGACCTGATAAACCATGTGGAGGGCTTTCTTCCCCCGCCCATGAAGTAAAATGAGAGTAAAAGGAGAGAGGCTCCTACACTGGTCAGGGTAGGTCAGTCAGAGGCTCCTCTACTGGTTCAGTAGGTGGCAACGTAGTGATAACGGGCCTGTAGGACATTGCCTGAGAGACCCTCAGGCAAAGGGTCTCTACCTGCAGGACGGGCTGTATTCCGCGGGAAGGGCTGTGGCCCGGAAGGAGTAAGGCCATGAGATCCAAGGTCAGGCGACCCGGAGCCCGGCAGTGAGGGGAGCGGAGCCGCGCCCGCCCCTGAGGGGGCCGCAGTCGCAGCCTGGGGCCTCCGGGATCATGGCCTCCCCTCAGGTCAGCCCTGCGCACCCTCGGGCAAGGTTTCCTCGCCTCAGTCCCCGGGCTGAGCGCTTGGCGGGGAGGCGCGGGGGCAGGGAGTCGGCTCGTCCCAGCTTTCCCGCGGGGACTGCGGCCGGGCCGCGCTTCGCGCCCTGAGGGAAGCTCCGCAGCGGCGGAGGCGGCCCCG
>VXAK01023844.1:484113-524313 GCA_013399435.1 Arenaria interpres | reverse complement strand
GGCGCCCGGAGGCGGCGGCCGCACCGGGCCCCGCAGCCCGACCCCGGCCCCGCTACCCGGCACCGGGCCCCGCTACCCCGCACCGGGCCCCATCCCCATTCCCCGGAGAAGCCCCCCGTGCCAGGAAGCCAGCGCTGGTAGCCCAGCTCGCCCCGACCACATCTGCCCTTCCCTCTGTAGGCCAGGTAGGGCTGAGGCGTGAGGCGCTGACAGGAGGCCCCGGGCTCCCCAGGAGAGCCAGGGCGTCTCTCTTGCCAGGCCGCGGGTCCTTCATCTCCTTTCGCTGCCTTCTCTTTACACACAGTCCCTCTCCCTTTGGTTGGTTGCTTTATTTGGTTCCCCCTCTGCTATTGTCGCTCGCTTTCTCCTCAGTCCCTGTGTGAAGAGCAGACGCTGGCTGAGCAGCTCCCCTCGTTTGTGGTGGTCGTATCTAAATGTGTGTTAAAATCAAAGGGCAAAACCCCAAGCTCCTCAGAGTTGTGCTGATGGCATTGAATGGGATGCTCTTGAGAGTGGTTTCCAATAATCTCTCTTCCCCAAAATAAATTTTTAGAGTCCAGGAGACCATTTGTTCCTCATGGGCAAGGAAAACACTAGTATCTCTCCGCTTTTCTACCTGCAGAGCTGGACACAGCCCCTCTGCGTTACAGTTAGGTGAAAAGCTTGGCACCTTGGATGCAAGGACAGGCAGTTGTTCTGGAGGTTGTGCTTTTTTTTTTTCCACCATTGTGGTCATTTTGGGGGGAATAATCTTGTGGAAGTTGTTTTATGCCTCTGTCTCAGGTTCCCAGTGAGGAGAATGGGCGCAGGAGCTTCCCTTTGTGAAGTGTTTTGATGTCTGCTTATAAAAAAATCTTCTGTAGGGTCAGTGCATTCTGCTAATGAAAAACATTGGATAGGAACAGTGTTACTGCTAGCCCCATGGAAAGAGCTGGGGCAGCCCCACGCTTTTGGGGGCTGCATTGAAGCCCAGGGTATTGTAATAAACTCTTCTCCTTTGTGGGCCTGAGTGCTGTCTGCTGGGAAAAAGATCCTATTGCTTACAATTACAGTTTTTAATCTATGTGTCCACATGTTACGTCAAGCATAAAAGTTGCAATTTGTTTCTTTAAGAAATGAGGGCTGATTTGTCTTTGGTTTTGCAGCTGTGTTTCTGAGGGGTAACTGTGTCTTTCTCAGCCTGTAAATGCTATTAATATTACATAGCTGTCATGATAAAGAAAAAAAACATGCTGGTACTTTGGCAGAAGTTCCCTGGTAAAACAAAGCATGTAATGGTCTTATTGCATGATTTCCCTGTTCTGCTCTTGTGTCACATCTTCCAGAGATGCAGGCTGGAGATGAGAAGAATTGCACATCCTGGTCCTGCAAAACCCACTTTCTTCTTGAGAATGCTCCTTTAACTTTTTGTAAGTGGCAGCTCTGCTCAGTCCTTGTTTCTCCTCCTACCTTTTTATGGTTGTAAAGTGTTTTAGATGTGTAGTGTGGTTGTCATAGGCCATTTCTCCCCTGCTGTGCTGAATCAAGGCTGTAGACAGCAGAGCTTCTTCTCAGCGGGTGGAATCAGCTGTCAAATGATAAGAAATGTGCAGTTCCTGCTTTTTACATCCACTGTTGTGGGTTAATGGATGTGGTTGCTAATCTTAGAGCAGCAGCAGATGCATAACATGCCCTGCCTGTGCCTTAGTGTTTCTTGGGGTGAAGTTTTCAGTTGTTCAGCTGGGTATAAGGTGGCGGTGGGGCCACTTTAACCTATAAGCATCGTCTGTAAAATTGCTGCTGCAAATGTTCCTCAGCTAGAAGAAAACTGCTTACTGTTTTTTGAAACTTCCGGCAAAGTTATGTAAGCATGAAAATAATGCTGGAATGTATTGTCCGTATACGAACAGCAGGAAACTTGGTTTGCTCGCAGGGTTTATAAAACAGAGCTTTTGCCACGCATAGGGGGTTCTTTCTTAGGGGCAGCTGGCGGCTCACTGGACCCAACGAGCATCCAAGTGCAGTGTGGGGCAGCTACTGCTGCCTGGAACCATGATGTCACAGCTACGGCAAGCACGTTAATTAAGAAGAAAGGACAACAGGAGGAGGTGTATCTTCTGTAGGCCTGTGCCCCAATAAAGTCCTGAAGGCCAGCCCATTCTTCCTCTTGTGTATGGTAGATGCCATCACTATCAAATTCTTTCAGCGCTTTTCCTACAGCAGGCTCAGAGCTGAAGCTGTACTCAGTTGAGTGACCTGAAAAAGAACCAGCTGCTTGATGCAGGGTGAAGAATTTGTCCCTTACAGATTTGTCTGAAGAGCAGTCTATCTCAACCGTCCCCCCAGGGCAAGCGGAGCAAAGCCAAGATGCAGGATTTAGTAATGGGCTTGCATGTAGTACACGCTACTCTTCCCAGCAACAAGCAGGAAGCATCAGAGACAAAACCGCATTTCCCTGCTGCTGGAAGCTCATCTTTCTCCTGTACCTGTCTCGCTTCTGCTGGAAGGAAATGTGGGTCAGAAAAGCTGGAGGTACTACCAAAAACTGATTCAACTTCAGAATGAAGGTGAGTGAATACCAACAGGCAGACTGCCAAGCTAGTGTCTTTCCCTGATGAACTTTGCTTCTTCCATCCTCGTTATCTTTCTGCTTGTAAGACAAGTCTTGAGAATCCAATTCTTGCACTCGATGCCTAGTGAGCAAATGCATGTCCACAAAGTCCTGCTAACGTTGTGGTAGGAAAGAGGTAGTGCAGTAACTTAACAGCAGCAACTCATGCAGAGTCCTGCTGGTCTTCCCAACAGCCGCTGCACTTTGCACCATCACTACTGCCAGATGACACAAGGTTGTTCCTTATCCTGTAATGTGTGCAAATGCTGCAGTCCAGCAAGGAGGACGCAGGGTAATTAAACACTGAAGGTCTTTCTAGGGAGAAAGACAAATGATCAGCCAATGCAAGTTATTTCAGGTTCCCTAGCTGCTATTCTCAGGGAGCCTGTCAGCTGCACCATGAGGAAGGAAAGGACCTGTCAGGACGCCAAAAGTGATGCAGTCCACAAGGCTGGTCCAGAGATCGCATTGGCACTCAAGGGGACAGCTTGTCACACATAATCTCATCGTCCTGCTGGGCTCATCCTTTAGACCAAAATGGATTCTTTGGCCACCTCTGGTAGATTGCATTCCTCTGCCCCACAGAGCTCTCAGCGTTTGAAACTGGGCTGAAAAGGCTTATCAGTCCCACAAGCACTTTGCAGGCAGTGCGTGGCCAACCCTGCATGGTATTAGAGCAGAGAACATGTGTGGGCAATTGCAATTGGGAATCTTCTCACCTTTCTGCAACCGTTTATTCATCTAGGCAGTAGCTGCAGAGCAGTTTCATAAAATCTAGTGGTGTAGGGCTGAAATCAATGTGTTTCATGTCCATCCTCATTGTCAAGGTGAGTAGACTCTTAATTATGCAAAACTGACAGTTACCTTGAGTGTGTGGTCCACACCATGCCATCTAGCCCAGTTGGAAGCACTGTTAAAACTTGATGTGAATGGAGAGATGCAACTCCTTAAAAGCTTGTTTCAATGCTGTAGTGAAGGCATGCTAGGGGCTGGTTCCCCCACTGGTTACCTTCCTTGCCTGGCCCAGGTCTTCTCAGGGGTGAGAAGCCTGTCCAAGGTGAAAGCCGAACCCCAGGTGATACCAGCCTCCAGGGCTCCCCCAGTCCCCTGCAGTGTCACGTTCAGCGTGTTCCCAGCAGCCTGGGGGACAGAGAGGAGGTGACCAGAGTGACAAGTGGGAGTAACAGTGTGAGCAGAGAAGTTGCCCGATGTTGCCAGGCCCTCCATGCACACAAACCTGAGGGAGAAAGGCGTCAAAGAGCTCTGATCTTCATTTCTGGTCAGCAGAGAATAGTACCTGACATGGGTTTTTAAACCCCAAACTGAACCACCTGCTACAAGGGCTCGTTCTGCCTGTGCTGTAAGGCACTGGAGATGCTTCAAGGGAGCACTGTCAATTATAAATCTGTGGAGCACCTTGTATAACTCAAATGAACTCTCCTGATGCTCTCACAGCCATTGCAGTGTAAAGCTGTCAAATAATAATAGTAACAGCACTCTGCTCTATTGCAGGAAACAGAGTAATGTTGCAGACTCTTGCCTAAAAATACGAGGATTAGCTCATGAACTAAGAGCTGTTTTGGCACGGGGTGGCCTGGAGCCGTTCTAGTCTCCTGCAAAGTACATCTGAGGGTCAAGTCTTAACTGGCCAGTTTGTGTGAGGAGCACAGCTCTTTCCATCCAGGGCCTCTTGTATCACAACACATTTTTTAAATCTCCTGTAAGTTTCTCCCTTTGCAGACAAGGATAGGCAGAAATCCAGCTCTACAACTGTTTTTTCAGTAGCCACTAGTGTTCAGTGGGTTATTGTCTTGAGTTTACCTCCTTCGAAAATACTACTGTACTTAGCTTCAACCTTAAAGTATTTCTGTAAACTGGATATCCTCTGGCCTTGTCCCTCCTTTGAGTTATTATCCTCCCCCTCAAGGGACTCGGTTATTAATGTTTCAGAGCTGACATTAATGAGGCTGGCCAGGGCTGCCTGCCCGGCTGAGTCAGCAGAGCAGGAGCACTTCTGCCCGGGCTTCTCGCCGTCCTCCAGCAGAGCCGCTGGTACCGACTGATACAAAAGCCTGCCTGTGCCCGGTGCTACGTGTGTAAGAAGGAGGGACCAGGGCATGGGCAGAAATGTTTTTTTCCTGGTCCTCGTCTATCAGTATATTATGGTTATGCTTTGTGGGGGTGTGTGTTCAACACAAGCTTTGAAATACTGGCCTACTAAATTTAAAATTAAGGACTACTATTATTCGCAGACAGGTTTCATGGGGTCCGACTAGCAGAAATACGTTTGTTGCTCTGGTGGCTCCATTCCCTTGCCAGGACTATGTGCCCCACACGCTCCCAGATGGGCTGGCCGACCGGGGCTCTTGACCCACTGGTGTAAGCCCAGGGACCCTGGGTTTCCTTAGCTGGCCAGGGCAGAGTCCACGCAATAAAACAGCACCCAGCTTCAGCATTTCGGGTAACAAACCACACTGGGTACAGCTTTTCTCTGTATTCGGATCTCGTTTCCCAACTGCATCACAGCACTTGGAGCTGGAGCAGCTGGAAGATGGAATGTGATGGGATGTGATCTCCCGCACTGAGAGAAGGGGATGTGCATCCTTCATTCGTATTTTGGGTTTTCTCCACTTTTCTGCCAAGGAAGCCTGTGTGGTGCCTGCTGCTGGCGCCCACTGGGTGGAGCCCCTTCCTGCTTAATGCCCGCTGGCTGCGCATCCCTGCCCAGAGAGGTTGTGTCCAAAAATCACAAAGGAAGCAGACGGGAAAGTGTAGAGGCAACACTGAATAAGAGCTGCTTCTGGCCAGCTAGAGACAAAGCTGAATATTACCAGAAAAAAAGGCTAACAAATGTCTCTGTAGAAAAAAAAAACAACAGTGGGAAAAACAGTCTCCGTGAACAGGTATGATTTAATTGGGAGCAAAGGGGCCACTTCAGGGCCTCAAACTCCCTTAAACTCTGTCTTTAAAAACAAACAAGCAAATATAAAAGCCTGAGTCTTCCCAAATGTTGCCTTTGCAAGCCCTGTGACAACAGTAAGTTAGTGCTGTAGCACTAAGGTAGAGCATCAGTCAGAAAGGGCTTCATGGCTATAAAAAGAGCTAGTCAAGATAGTTTAATCCAAATGATTTTCTGTAAAATTTGACTATTAAGGTGAATATTTGGGGGGGTGGTGTTAAATTTTTATTTTAATAACAAATTAAAAAGTAAACGAAACAAAGAAAAAGCATTTTGACAGAAAATAGTTTAAACATCTGAATGCAGGGGGTTTGCTTCATTTGTTTGCTTGATAACCCTGTTTCCTCCACTTATTGTCCACTTCAGGCAAAAGATTGCAGGGAATGCTTTAAAATGCTGACTACCTAAGAAAAATCAATTTGAATATGTTTTCTTCATCTTTGTTGTCGTTACTTCAAAATGATGAACAAATTCAAAACATAATTCTTTCCACAGTAGGGGAGGAAGACACCCCCACATGTGTTCTGTCACGGACAGCAGCATTTAAAGGATGCTCATGAGGTTTTTACAATTTCTTTTCTTTTTTTTTCCTTCTAGCTGCATGAAGCACCTAGAGAAGAGCCCAATGGGAGCAAATGATGCCTCAGCCACCACCAGCTCCGTCCCATGGGATAGGTGTCCAGCAGAGAAACACAAAAGCGCGACTCAGGACCCCCAGGGCCTGCTGCACTGCAGGATTGGTGGTAAGGAAGTTCATCTACATTGTTGTTAAAGAAATGGCACTCCCCTTATCCTTTTCTTTGTCTGGGTAGCAGCTATGCATCTATTACGTATAGGTCTCCGGGACCAGTCGTCTCTTCTTCCAGACCTTTCTGCTGAAGCAGATCTGGCTATGGGAGGGACAACCACCCTGTCAGGGAAAGCCTATACTTTTACTTTGGTCTCCAATGGAGGTGAGGAGCCCCTGAACTCACACCCTTCCTATAGATTTACTACTGTGCTTTGCTGAAAGATGCCTGTATCTCCTGTAGGGACCTGCAGTACATGTCTGTGGGACGCACAGGCCAATACAGTGAATCTGTTCCTGTAACTGTTAATGTGGAAAATCCGTCTCTGCTTTAGTCCAGCCCCAGTGAGATGATTGTGTCTTTGAGGACTAGGTCAAATTTCTCTGGTCTCAAACAAGAAGATGTGGTAAAGCTCTGCCTACAGGAGCCTGTCAATGTGGCTTAGCTAAAAAATATCTTCATGTCTCATTAAAAAGGTATAAGTGTTAAAGTCGCTGAGGTGCTGTGAGTCTTCATTAACACCAGTGCATGTTCTGGGTCCAAAGCAACAACTGTCTCCCCATCATTCTTCCAACCCCCCATGTTTCTGGGATCTGCTGTGGCAGAAGGACCACAGAAGATGAGAGAACATCTGGAACTAGAAAATACTTAAACTTCAGGAGTGCTGCTGCTGGATTCTTCTGGCCTAGCAATGAAAAAACAGAGAATCGTTTTCTCTTCCTTCACCATTGTGTTCAGGGTCCAGTGCAAGCCAGAGAGCTATCAGTCCTTTAAACTTCCAGGTTCCAAAATGGCGTGACCTGTTACCTATCCCTTTTATGCTATATGAAGTTCTAGCAACATGGGAGGAAATCCAACCACCTACAGATTTGATCTAAGCTATTTCAGAACAGGGAAAAAGCTAAGAGCGTTTCTTTAGCTGGAGTGATCAAAGTGGAGACCATGGCAAAGATCCATTCTATGCTTTGAAAAAATATTTGATGTAACTTGGTTGCTCATTTTTCTACTGAGACACATTATGACTTCTGGAGGTAGATGTTCCCGGGGAGGGAAGTAGGAGGTAGACATGAGTGGTCTTTACTAGAGTAAATGAATATATGAATGGAGTTATCCTGGCAGGAGGATGGCAGACCCATGAGTAGGTAACAACTCTTAGTAACCTGTAGCTGAAGGAGGCAAAATGTGCTGAAACCAAAAGAAATGGCATGTCAGGGTGCTGTGTAGGAGCTCAACTGCCCAGGACAGGGAGGGACACGGGATTCTGGCTGCTGGGAAGTAGAGAAGCAAATAGGAGGTGTAGTCAGAGCCAAGCTGGCTTTATGGACCCAGGGCAGCCAGTATCTCCTGTGCAGAGAGTAAGCAGAGCCCCTCCCCATGATGTTGAATGATCTTCTGACGGTTAAGAGATGCGTTTTCATTGTCACAAAATGCCTGTCTGTCAATACCTTCCTTCATTACTTGTTCAAGAAATTTGGTTTCTCATCGAGTCCTCCTTGAAGTGTCTGGTGCAGGCAAGGGAGGACAGCTTGTTAAAATTCTTTTGCTGTTTAATTTCTTTCAGTGGATCCTTCCCTGAAGAGCTTCTAATGAGACTGACCTTTATTAGCTAATTAGGCTCATTGAAATGACACAATCACATTTAGTGGTTTTTTCCTTCTGTGCGTATTAAGTTCTTGTCATTAGGCAGGTTGGAATGGGACTTGTAACCATGTGTGGAGGTCAGCAGAGCAGAGTCCACCCCACCTCCCTGTCCCAGCTGCTGAAATTGGCAAGGGAGTTATGCCACATGCTGCCAAATCATGGTTTTGACTACACTGTGATAGTATTGACTTAATTCTGTACCTATTTTTAGCAAGTTGCATGCTTATCTATGTGTGAAACAGTTGCTATATAGCAGAGACCAACCCAGAGTTTACAAATAAATTCAGCATGAACGGTGTGGTTAGCAAAGCCACCCTGTGACAGGAGCAGTCCAGTCCATTAGCCTGTGCTGCACTGTACTGCTTGAATGGGAAATGCTCTGAAGGTTTAACAAGTGTTGGAGTCTCTTTGAGTTGTCATTCTCAGTTTGGCTGCCCCTGGGGAGGCCCTAGGTTGGTCATGGTGGGCACTGCTGCCAGTCTTTGGCTCTTCCAGTAGACTCCTTCCTAATTTCAGCTGTCTTTTCCCCATATCTGGAGATGGAACTGGGAAATGCAGTAGGACGGCACATAGTACTAGCAAACTGGGAGAGTACTAAAAAGCAGGAGATGACCTCAGCTCTCAATTTCCGATTTCTTCATCACCCTCTTCCACTTTGGGAGCATCAGTGGGCTAACTACTGTATGATATGCTTTTACAGGGGGCAAAAAAATTGCAGCAGCCGTCAGATGAAACTGAATCCATATCCACCTGCCAGTTTTAGAAAAGAATTCTTACAGGATTAGTCCATGCTAAGGGAAAAAACACGAACCGAGGCAAAGTTTCCTTTTGATCATTGCTGTTAAATGAAGCATTTTGATGCTGGTATTGTTGGTTTCTTAAGGATGTGTTGGTTTCCTGAAGACCTAAGCGTGTATCAGTTTTATAATCTCAACCTTGGCACCTCTTGCTGTTTGAGAAGTCTGAACTGCGTTGCAGACACTGTCGCGGAAATTTGTGGCTGAGCTCCCCCTAAGGATGGATGGGAAGTATTCCTGTGCTCAAGGCTCAGTCCCAATAAATTGGTTAACACTTTAGCCATCCACCAAAGCGCTTTAAGCATGTGTTTAGCTTAGGGGCATTGTAATCCTCTTGCCTTGCATGTTTGACTGTCTTTTTCTACACAAGAAGAACGACTCATAACAATCAACTTTAATAGGAAAGTTTTCCAATAAAGGAAAGCTGTTTAAAAAAGGAAATTACAATAATGTAAAAACACCTTAGTAAATGGCTTGTAAGTGCCTCTGCTGTAACATACGCATTAAGTGAATCTTAAGGGAATTCATGTAATTCTCCAAAGTCTCAGGTGTTCTGTTTTTTGGTTTTTTTTATTTTGTGCAAAAGCAAACTGTGTTTCATTAACATTTCATATGTGTAGAATTTCCGTACTGCTTCAGTCTCATCATATTATCTTGTGTGCTGTGGGCTAGACATGGTGGTGCTTCACCAGCCCACCTTCCCCCTGTGCTGATGTTGAGCTGCAGGACTGGCAGCAGCCCCTTTGAAGGGGGATCTCAGGGGCAGCCGCTGCCAATTTGCAGCTTATGCCCAAATGCAGCTCCAGAACCTCTTTGCCACTCTCTCCTATTCAGGGGGTTTCATGTGTTGCCGGCAGACTTGGCATACAGCGTTTGTCCACTGACAGTAAGTCAGATTTATGTTTATATGTATTACTGTGGCAGAGCAATTAATAAATATAGCTCCCAATCTGCTTTCTCATGGACTTCTGTGGTGTTAATGCCCCCCCTGTCTCTGCTGTGTCCGCCTCCTACCTCCAGAGCAATGTGGCAAGTAGGATAAGGGTAGAACAGCTGAGCCTTGTATCAGCTAGTGACAGGCAGCAGAAAATCCAGGGTGTTCTGGTGAGATGGTTTATAGCGTGGTGGGATTACTGCAAATAACCCTGGTAGTGTGCGGTTAGTGCAACAAAGTTACTAGAAAGTTTCTGTGGAATTTCTTTATTAGACTGGTCGCGATCGTTTCCCCAAGGACTAGAAGCACTTACAGAAGCCTTCCCGGTGATTTTCTTGCTGAGCAGCTCCACTTTTTGGAAAGGCAACAAAAAGGCTTGTGTTCATGGAGAGGTCTGAAGACATCACAAGTCTGACAATAAATGCAGACCTATTCATGACACGATCCAATAACTGTAGAAACCAGAAAGACTTCCAAAAAACCCTGGCAGAGTTCTCCCCCTCTAGAGGGGAAACTACAGCGTTTGCCAGAGCTAGTGGCTAATGCAGGTTCCTGGCAGCCTGAGCCGTGGTGAGCAGCTTTAGAACATTTTACTTCCTGCTGGCTAAACTAGGGAATCGTTTCACGTTTGCGTGTCCTCCCCAGGAATGGAGAGGGATGGATTAAGGCGTACTCTTGCAACCCCATCCCCGTTCCAGAATTGAGATTATTTGCTCTGAATTAAACCAGCTCAGAGACATCCTGGTGGCTCTCCCTAACGCAGCCAGGAGAGCCGGGCACTGTCATGCAGAGATGTCCCCATGCACACACCTGGTTCTGCTGGACCAGCAGCTGCTACAGCTCCATCGCAGGGACTCCTGGGTGCGTGGCACTGGCTCACTCCTGACTAGTGTGCCATCACTTGGGAGCCTTCAGACATGTTTAGAACATACGCCGTTTTTACCTCTCTCTTGAGAGTTAGTATGAAATTCATTTTTGCAAGAGTTTAAGCTGTCATACGCACTTGTTATCTACTGGCCACCTTTGCACTTCTCTGAGAAGTGGAAGACATCATGTTATGTAATGAGTGACCTGAAAGATTCCCCTATAAGGCCAAGAAAATTGATGGAAATGGTGCTTCCTAAAAATATGGGGGAAATGGCACACACTAGCTATCATAATTTATGCTCTACGCTCATCGTAATTGAAACTGACCACTGTAGCAAAATAAGTCATTGCCCTGTGACTCAAATAGATATTTTTTTTGTTTGCTCTTGTTAACAAACACTCTGCTGTGGCTATAAAAGACAGGAGATGATCATGATCTACGGAATAAGTTATTACCCATTCCACAATTCATGTTGCTGTTGCTTATTTGTGTCATGAAAATCTTAAAATTCTTTCCTGAATATGGTCACTCATCGTAACTTCTTAATAAAGGTACCAGAAGGCAGTTAGAGATGCCGTTCACTGCAGTTCATGGGCACAACTCATCTTCTTAATACTGGCAACTATCCTGTTTATGCTGAATTTTCCTGAGCAGTGTTGACAATGATGGGCACTGCTGATTTCTTACATGTAGGCTAGGTCATCCACAGGGTCTTCTTGTTGATTTTGTTTTTTCAGCTGAGGTCCTTGTAGGAAGAGGGATGATCCCCAATGAATCTGCACTAGCAGCAGGTGTTTCTTCTGTGTGGAGAATTCTCTGTGAGGATCTTTTGTGATCCACCACTAACAGATTATTACTGAATGTTGCCTGGGTAAGGAGGAGGTGGAACAGAGAATCAGGTTAAGGGACACTTGTAAGAAGAACTGACAGGACTTCTGTTGGGATTAGTGTTGCTCCTGTTGTTACTTCAGAAACTCCCACTTGAATGTATGTAGATTTTGGAGGTGATAGCCTTTATTCTTGCTCCCTTCCTCATTGCTCCTTCACAAAGTCTGTTTGCGCTGAGCCCCAAAATAGATATAGCAGCTGACGGCAGGGTGTCAGCGGAGCTTTTGCTGCTTCTTGTAGACAGAGCAAGATGTGCACATTGCTCCATCTGAACACAGATCCTGGGACACATTACAAACTGAGTCCTGCAGAGATCTTAGACTTCACACTAGCTTTCCTCTTCCCAGCCTTTCTGTTTTACTCTCATCTCTTTTGTATAATTATTTCTTTGCTTTTTCACCTACTTTAATTTATACGAGTGTTACTGATTTTGCTGTTATCTTAAATATCCTTAGGCTTTGGACTTCAGTTAGTACTTCAGCTTAGTATATTTGCTATCTTTTATATTTATAATCTTTCTGGATACATTCTGAAAACTGTATTTCAAGGTTATTTGTTGAAGGAGTGGTGAAGGGTGAGTACCAGAGGTTCTACATCAAACAATCACAGTATTTGCCCACTGCTTGCATAAAAGCTGTAGAAAGCCCCAGGGATTTGTTCTGGGAAGTTGTGAGCAGCCGTTTCCAAGACATGTACGGTTTTGATCTGCCTGAAATTTGTTTGAAACTCGTTGGAAACTCATTTGAAATCTGGACTGGTTTTGAGGTCAGCCACTATAAATCAGCCACTCAATAGTTCAGTAAAGTGCTGAAAGAGCACTTCAGCAATCTGAGGCAAAATATGGAGCTTTGAAATGGCCGATAAAACGTATGATGCCATTGGGTTTTCTCACTGTAGTAATGATGTAGGTTGCAAAGAAGTCTGGACTCCCTTGGGGGTCAAGATCTAGGTCTTGAATTTTGTTTTCATGTAGAGGAAAGCTTGAAATTCTTCATCCTGAGATGTCACATTAGTATCAGGCACATAATTTCCAAAGTCTGCTATTGTTTAGTTAGGGTGATTTAGTATTTGCTACCTGCCTGCAGCCCCTTGGGGAGCAATGCCAGCCCCAGGGCCCTCAGTGCCTGTGGGCTGGAGCTGCTGAGAGGGAAAAAGTTCCCTTTGTCTTTTGTCATCTTTTCCACCTTGCAAAGAAGATCTGGTCCTGAAAGCCAAGAGCATTTGATGTTCCAGCAGTGGCAGGAGAACTGAAAGCTGGACAGGACCTTGGAGTAGGCTAGGGCAGATAGGCTGTCTCTTGTCAGACATATAAAGGGGCATTAAAATCCCTCCTTCATCCTATTTGCCACCACCAGCTGGGATAACACAGAAACAAAACTAAGGAAGGACTGTGAATCATTTTAATTAGGGCACTAATGCTTAATAGAAGTGTAATGCAGAATAAATTATCTTTAGGTCATCTCTTAGGAAAGCTCATAGGTGTTCCCTGAACTGGAAAAGGATGGTTGGACCTTTTTTCCTTCCACACACTGCTTGGCCCTGCAGTCCCAAAGGGCAATTATCTTCTCCCGGCTCCCTGGGAGCAGGCTCTGCCCTCTTTCCAGCACCAGCAACAGCAATTTCAGCTCTTAAATATCAGGAACAAGTTCAACAAGGGGATGCAGGGAACCGGTTTGAGGGCAGCATGTGCCTGCTCTGCCCGTCTCTGCTCTGCCATTTCATCCCACATGTCGCCTCGCTCTTGGATGGTGGCTTGTTATTTCTGCAGTAAACTTGCTTCAGAATGGACGCCACCAGCTTTGTCCCTCCAGCCAGCAGGGCCTTCAGTTTTATGGAGCTCTCCCATGGTGGTTTTGCTATTCAGATAATTCTCTGAAGGGAGAGCCATCACTTTACAAATTCACGTGTCTTACTCCTTTTACTCTGTGTGTGCATAGATATATATGTGTGTGTGTATGTATATACACATGTATACATATGTATATTTGCCCTCTTCATGGTCGCCAAGGGCAGCAGCAGAAGTTTACCACTGTTTCAGCTGGGGCTTCCTGCAGGTCAGCAAATCCTTGCAGTGTTTGCTCCTTGTGCTGGTGAAGAACCACAGGCTTCACTGGCTATGGACACTGTTTACATCACACTGATTTGAGCAAGGTTAAAAAAAAAAAGAAACCCCACATTTTCCTAGTCTTCACCAATCAGGATTAGTGTGCATTGGTAAAATGATGGGGGAAGCTGGAACACTAAAGAATACTGAAGAACACTAAATTCACCAATAAATATTTTAAAGTGGATGGTGAAATAGATGTTTTTTTCTCAGAAGAAAAATAAATCTTTGCAGCAAAGGTTAGAATGGAGGAGAGGGAAGGAGGAAGAAAGAATGCATTTTTGTGCTGTATAATTTGGGAGCTTTGAAAGAAGGACCGTATTTCCTATTGTGATGTGTGTACGCTGGCAGATAACGACCTCAGTGCTTTAATTAACTGTGCTGAAAGTCCCTTCCATTATTTAGATCTTGGGTTGTATATGCATTTTTTTGTCTCTGCTTTAAGGCCCAAAGAGAAATGCCAGACTCTGCGTGATCTGTCAGTTTGCTGAATGGCGTTATCTCATTCCACACTTACGACTGTAGGGATGTTTTTTAAGTAAATGGAGAACAGATTTTGTACTCTTCAAAAATCCCCTCTGTTAGTTGCAGTGTCTTGGCCAAAGGTGTTTAAGTTGATGATGCAGACAAATAATCTTACGGTTTTTCTGGCTTTACAGGACAGATAGAAGGAAAAAGTGACAGGAGCGTGTTTCATCCGGTAGCATACCATTTTACTTGAAATACACAGCTCTAGAAGGTTTGTTGAGTATAAATGTGACATGTTTTTCCCGGTTAGCATGTGTGTATGCAGACTGGCACTTTGATCTTTTTTTGTTCTTGGGTTGGTGTCGCTCACTCAAACTCCATACACAAATGCAGTGACTCTTCTTTGTTATTTAATCTTTATATTTGCTTACACTTACGGAAAATAGGTTTTGAGCACATACATACCTATTCAGAGTTTTCCCCTCGCTGGAGACAGAGGTCATGTTATGCACTCAGTTTGAACTCTTTGCCGATACAAATGTCAGAATAACATGACAGATGATGGAGAATCAGATAGTAAAACCTTTTTGCATTAAACAGCTTCGGTCAAGTCATTTTATTACCCTGTCACCCGTACACAACACACCCTGCAGCTGAAGCATGTGATCTGCTTCCTATCCTTAGAACTGGTACGATTTCCCCTACGTGCTCTTAGCTCCATAGGTCAGACAATCCTTACCATCAGCACCTCACCTCATGAGACCTACCTCTATGCTTTGTGACAGAGAAGCCATTTTTACCAAAAGAGTTGGTGTTTATACACCAGTGCTTGTATGTACACACTCCAAAACCATGCTTCCCTTTGGCCAGCAAACAGCTGACTTTCATCTTGTTGGCACAGAGGGTTGTGACCTGCCCAAGAATTTCTCCTCTTTGTTGTCAATACTGCATGAAATTCAACTCCTAAAATTTTGCTATATCACTTATCATTTAAATAAAACCTCAAGTTGACAGTAGCACTGTTATTTCAGGAGTGTAGAGTCTGCTTTTTTCATGGCAGGGGGGTTGGAACTCAATGATCTTTAGGGTCCCTTCCAACTCTAACCATTCTATGATTCTATTCCCAAGTGCCATTACACATCCCTCTCTGAATGTGGTATTTTTGTGTCATCTGAAAACATTTTTCTTCAGTAATTTGTTATGGATCTTTAAACTTGACTATATCTGATGAAGGCAAATGACAGGATAACTGTGCCAAATTTCTATTATTTGCTATTTTCCGAGTTACTAATTATAAAATCATAGACAGGAGGAAGGTGAGCGTGGAGGACACTGGGTGCATTTGGAGACCTCCAAGGCTACTGCTGGGATCAAGGAATTAAAAGCTGGCATGGTGTCAAAGAAGATGAAAACACCTGCAGGCCTTCAGAAAGGAGAAGGATGTGGGAGGTAAGTGACTATTTTGAAACAGGGTGGCAGTGCCGACTGTTCTGGGAGAGCCCACAGAGGACCAGGAGGGTTTGACAGCAAAACAGGGAAAACCACATTTTATGGAGAGTGCTGTGCCTTAGCAAGTGTTTGCACCAAGGAGGAAAAAAAGGATGTTTTCCCACAAATTCAGACTAAATTGAGCTTCCTTTTCAAAGCCTGTGCTAGTCACACACACAGACCATCTCCAGTACTTTGTAACGGCCCATGGGGAACACTTCTGGTTTGCCTCATGTATTCAGTTCAACCTAAATAATCTTCTGAGTGAACAGCCGGCTGGGGCCCTGCATTGCTCTCAGTAATATGTTGCTGGGCTTAGTACAGCATGAGGGTTGTGTTCCGAGACTTCTAGGTGGATAAGGAGGAATTTTTTCTTGCACATTTGTTTTTTCTTTTGCACAGCAGCACAGTACTAACAGTACAGACACAGGCCCTAGGTTGTTTCAGCGTAAGACCATGAATTCCCAGTGCATACCCATATTCTATTGGTAGCTCCAGGGAAGCAGTCAGGTAGTTTGAGACTTTTAGTGAATAAACTTCCTCCTGCAGCTCTTTAGCTTTCATACAAGAGGATGTGTTGCAGAGGCATCACAATCTGATAGTAACCCTTCATCAGAAGGGGAGTGGTAGAGACAATCGTGATCTGCATGATGAGAGTTGTGGCCGTTAATTACCAGAGTGGGTGAGATGATTATCTTGTAGCCTTATTGCACCTGGTGTCCTCTTATCTGGTCTGTCTTCTTGTAGCTGCCAGTGGTATTTCTTCAGCTTGGTTTCAAGTAAGTACACTGTGCAAGGTGACTAAGATAGTGCAATTACTCCCATTACTAATGCATATGCATAATTAAATCCAGAGGGCTAATTTGCTGTTTTGCAAGGTTTTTATCATGTGAGTGGAAAAATGGGATTCCCAGGCAAAGCTCAGTTGCAAAGTAGAGGCCAAGCTGTTCAGAGAACTTGATTTTAGTGTTTCAGTGCTTAGTTCTTAGTGCCCTGATGCCCAGTGAAATGAACAACCTGGCTAGGTGGATATTTAGGTGCCTAATTAGAGCTACAAAAGCTTCCATGCAGAGTCAGAGACCCTCTGAGATGGTCAGCAGCAAATGCCAAGAAAGGAGCAGGAGCCACATGTTTAATTTTGAATGATGGGACACCTCCCTTCATTCATCCAAGGCATTGATTACACAGGTGGCTGGCCCAGCTGTTATCCATATTATTTACTGGGTAAGTGAAATCCTCCTTCTGCAAGATTCGCTGATAAGTCCAGGAGTGACAGAAACACATTACAACCAGCTCTTTGAAAATACTTTGCCCCTCTTTCTCCCTCCCTCTTCCTTATTATAGCGGTGGCAGTTTATACCACCCCACCATCCCCTTCCTGCAGCTATGGTCTGTGCTAGCTTTGGGTTGTTGACATTCCTATGGGATCCCAGTTAGCAGATACAGCTCCTAGAAGAGTAATGCCTTATCTGTGAATCCCTGTAGGGCTGAAATATTGAGTTATTCAGTGCTTTCAGGACTTGAGTATGTTTGGGCAGGCCCAGAGGCAGAAATTTAAGCAACCAGAGAGCTTTGCTGATGGGATCTTAGGTGTCACAGGGATTCAGCCAGCTCCAAAGTTAGGCAAGAGCTGGAAAGGGGGCTCTGAGGATTTGCATTTTGAATGAAGGAGAAATCTCTCTGTAGATTTAGCCTGCATAACTATGCAGGATGGGAGGCATTGGGGAACCAGCATTGTATTATATTAATTGTCTGAGCAAAGCGAAGCTTAAAATTCCCCTCAGTGCTCTTCTTCTGTCTGACAGAGTTCTCGTTCAATAGCTGAAGAGTGTTTAATTTAGAAATGCATGTGACAAAGTCTTCCAAGATGCACTGTGGGTTACATTCCTCCCCTGGACCTCAGAGAACTGACTGATGGAAACGAACAGGACTTTGTATCATGACCCTCCATGACTCTGGGTCTGGAGACAGGATAAGCACTGCATGTAGTTGAAATAGATAAATCTGCTGCAAATTGATCCCGCTTCGCAGAAACTTAGTTGTTTTCCTTTATTCCTGTGTCTTTCATTGTAATCGCATAATTGAACTAGGAACATTTCTGGCACCAAAAGACATTAAGGGTTGGAGGATGAAAGCCTACATTCTTGCAGGAGATATAACTCCGGAATATAGTGCTATACTGGGAACTGAGAGAGGTGGGAAGAGCAACCAATGCTCTTTGGAGGATGGCAAAAAACATACACATGAAAGACTAATTTTTATGATGCATTTGGAGGGCCCCCCAGTTGGCTGAGGTCCAAAATTTAGATTTGAGTAAATTTTTTATGAAAAGGGGGCTAAAGCAGATAAAATACCTGTTAGTTCCCATTAGAGATAACCATGATCAGGCCTGGTGCAAGGTCTCTCAGGACAGGGCTTGGATTTGCTGTGGTATGGGAATAATATCCAGCTGATTTATCCAGCAGACGTACAAAGATGGGTAGAGCAGGATGAGCAGTCAGAGAGGTCAAGGAGAACTTCTTTGGTCTTGGTGTCCTGCTGCCTGGGAAGTGCTCCTGCCACTGGACCAGCGCCCTCCGGCTGCTGTGAGCCTTGAGTTTCTCTCCCTCATGCATGTATATTGTCTTGGGCAAATGTCCAACTTGACCTTCATCTAAGGTCAGCCTTTGGGACCTCTGACCACTTGTTGCCCAGCTGAGATGGTTCACACAACTGATTTTTTGGAGAAGTGCTGCTTCTGTTAGTCACATCCTGCCTAAGCACTGATGTTGGGAACCTAAAAACAGAAGGGCCCACCTTCACCTTTTAGATAAGATATTTCTCCATCAGGTTTGCCAGCAGGGATAAAGAAGCCAGCGATGGTGGAAACCAAGCCAGCAGGTTTCACGGCCCACACTGACAGCAGTGCCATAATAAGCTAATACTAACAGGGACCAGTAACCTGCTTCTATACAAATGCGCACCAGTTTCCATTTCAGTCCTTAAAGGTGAGCTCTGTGTGAGTGAGGATTTTCACCTTGTCATTACTGCACACCATACATGTTTGTATTGAAGATCTGCAGTTCTTCTGTGTTGCTTTTTTTGTAGTTACGAAGTGTCAGAGGTTACTGTGCCCAAGTGGAGATGCTCTTCCAAGTTGGAAACTAGGAAAACTAGGACAATGATCCTCTGGCATGCTGCTAGTGGTGAACTGCATCTGAAAAACATGATGTTTTTTCTAAGGGACTGCACATAATAGCAGCCTTTTCGTTCTGGCATTTATTAACCTCCTCTGAAAGTGGCTGGGGCTGATGAAGCACAGAGAGCATAGTCCATGTGTTCAAGATGAGGTTGGTGCTGGAAGGACATCACAGGTAATGCTCAGTGCTGTGCTCCCTTGCTTTGGTGGTAGAACACCCTCCCACCCTTTGGTGGTAGAACACCAAAAAAGAGGTGCCTCTAATTATCAGAAATGGGAAATAATGGGTGAGGATTGTCAGATCAGGTGCAAGCTACATAAATAGATCAGGAAAATATTGGAGGCTGAGGGAAGGCTGAAAATAGAGCCCTTTCTGGTAGCTTTAGATTGAAATCTTTCACCTGAAAGATTTCTGGGATTTAACATTGTTCCATGAGTAAGGCAAAACTAATGCCCAGAAACAGCACGCAACTGACACCAAATTTCTGGGGTTTGTTTTCCTAGGTAAGAATAACAATTATTGTATCTTCCTAGCTACATCAATCAGTAGTTAGATTTTTTATCTTTTTTTTTTTATTTCAGAAACAGTGTTACTACTCTGCATATTCCAGAAATTTGAATAAAAACCTTAAGGATAAAGAAACGGAAAATACTATGTGCTATCTACTTGGCTTCAGCAGGTACAGTATCTGCTTTAATTAATAATGATGTATCTCTGCAGATCAAGAATAAAACTACAGTCTACACTATCAACCCTTACATTAATTTTTCAAGTCATCCATTCAATATTAACTAAATATAGTTGCAGTAAAGAAGAAGCATTTGTTTATTTGCTTACATTCTCTCAGCTATGCAGGACATTATTCTGTGTGTGACATCAAAGATTTCCTTTCAAACTCACCTGATTTGAAAGACAGAGTTTCTCCTGACTATGCAAGTCAGCAGAGAAAGTGACTGTATTTTATCAAATTCAGCTGCACTTTTCTTGCTGAAGCATGTTCAAAAGCCAACAGATCTATTTTTGTGATTCATTGCAGTCCATTCTGCTGCTGTTCAGTTGAAGGGAGCTATTTTTGTAATTATTCAGTAGCAAATTTATCAATTTAGTTTGTAGTGAAAAAGTTCCAGATATCTCTCTGATGAAGGTTGATAAATGGGTCCAGAAGAAAACTGTTCCTCTACAAAAGGGAGCAATCTGGCCTGGGAGAGGCTTCTCGTAGCACACAAAAAGCATCACAAAAAAAGAAAAGCTCTGCTTTGAAGTAAGAGAAGGACAAAGACTGTCCTTCAACAAAGCATATGTTGAGGCTTTTGCATGTAAGTTATTTGGTGTTTTATTAATCAACCTATTGTATTTATTACGACAGAGGTCTTGAAAAGGCTCTCAAAGTATTAGTCTGATGGTTTTAGCCAGTTCAAAGAAAAAAAATTGGGGCAAAGCTGAAAAATGTCTAAGAATATCCTTCTGGCTGCTTGAGGGAGATGAAACATTTCATTTTTTTTAAAACACAGGAGATTTGTCTCTCACCAAATTTAACTATGGTGACCGTTAGAGCAAAACCTAACCAGCATCCTCATCACTGATCTGGGACTCCTGTCTCTCTTGTGGATTGAACAACAATGTCCCCCTTCCAGGAAGGAGGATACCAGTTACTAAACCAGATCTCAAGCCCAAGAGCAGGCAACTAATTGTCATTGCATTTAGCATCTAAGAAACCTTCCTTCTAGAGCTGTTAAAAAACTGGAGAACAGGGGAGGAAATATGTGGATGGGTTCACCTTATGAGATGATGTGGTTTACGTTGCTCCAGGCATCCTAGTGACTGAGGACAGCTGTGCCCTCCAGTCCTCTCCACACCCCGTAGGCTCGAGCCCTGCCAGGACTTCCAGGTGCAAGGGAATACAGCTGGGGAGATTGCCCTAAAGAGGGTGATAACTGGGCCCTGCTAGAATGGTTGCCTTGCTTTGGGGTGGGATAGGTCAGGGTGCAGAGGTGGGGCTGCAGCCTGGGGCACGCTGGCAGCACTGGATGGCAGTGTTACGCAAGTTCAACCAGGTTTTCTTTCTTCCAGGTTTGGGAATAAAGACAAAGCATGCCGAGCCTGTGACTGGAAATGTGTGGTTTTAAGAAGGAGCATCTGTAAGTCATGTTGTGATGTATCTGTTGCTCTTCTGACCAGATTCGATTCATTTCCTTTTTCCATCCTAGCTCTTTTCTTTGGGGGCTACTTTCCCATGCTTGCTTTCCTCCCAGCTTGCTCTCTCTTTCTCAGTGTGTACTAGAGTGTTTCCCATGCCTCTTCTGAGCTGACTGGGCACTCGAAAGGTCACAGAGCTAATCAGCAAGCTTTGCCACTGCAAAAGCAGTATATAAAAAACCCAACAACCATAAACCCAACAAAAACATTCTCGCCTCCTTCCAGTTCTTTAGCTTTAGGCAGAAAGGACCAGGAGGAGGAGAATGCATTGGCACCGGTCCACTATATATGCATTTAACATTAAGCCTGCTAGAACTAAATATACTGCAGGGACAATACAGAATTTGTGCAGCTGACAGTTTGCTCTTGCTATGGAATTGGCCTGTTGCTGGTAATGGCACAGAGTAGCGATTCCAGGGATGATACTAAGCCAGAGCAGTGTGCGTGTAATCCCAGTACCAATATACGCACCAGCACTGTCACTCCAGAGACGCGTGGAACATACCTTTGGCAGGGAGATGGTGAGGCAGTGAAAGCAGCTGAATAGGTGTCATTGTGGCTTTGTTCCACCTGCTTGGATCCCGAGCTGGGATTTTTCTTCTTCTTTTCATCTCATTTCTCATTGTAATACCAGGGTCACACTTTAATACAGCAAATATAATTACAGAGCAGTTACAGTGTGTGACTCTGTTTCATGATACCTATAATTACCATTCATTCATGTAGCGAGGAGGTTAGTTAATTCAGTGAACGCATTACGTATCAGTCTACTTTCTGAGTTACCATCTCACATTTTAATTGCAATGGTACTTTTTGCACATATATCTGAAAGTTCACTGTATGACAGTCATTTCTGTTTTGTTAAGTTTATGACTCAGTTCAGCCTGTTTACAAGTTTATGGTATTTGTTTGTGTGGCAGTAGTATGTCAGGTCAATGAAAAAAGTTAAATCAATATCCAGACTGGTAATCAGTCCTACCTGAAATCCCCACCCTACTGAAACATGTGTGTACCCCAAAGAGTTTAAGAAGTGTAGTGAGGTTGACTTTTGGTTTTAGAGGTGACCCAGAGCTGACTACATTTCAAATGATTGGCAAGGCTCATGACACACTGGAAATCCTTGGGATCAGGAGAAAAGTCATTAAAGGGCACCACAGTCCTCCTTCCCACTCCCTCCATAGAGCTGTGTGTATCCTTCTGCTGGATTCAGCAGGGCTTGGCTTCAGCAGAGATTATGGCTTTGCATTCCCAATGGTGACATTAGTTTGATGTAACTTTTTTTGTTTTAAATAGAAAGGTTTTGCCCACTTTAGTAGCTTATGAGGATCAATCACACTTCAAAGGGTTCCCAGGCTGAAGTCCTGTGGCCATTTGATGTTAGAAGGTGGCAGGAGGCAGCTCCCTGCTTCCTTCCTTCCCCTCCTCTCCTGCCTTTGTTCTTTATCCCCAGATAAAGTTGGAACCAGCCACAGCAGCTTGGCCAGCAGTGAACCTCTGACATACATTGCTGAAGAGCTTCCTCAGCCAGCCTGGAACCACTGCAGCATGGCCAGGCCAACAAGCCTCTTTCTCTACGCTTTTCATCTGCTTGACTACCTTCCCCTGTGCCAGGACCTCCTTCCAAAGCCCTGTGCACCCTTCTTCTCCTCTGCTACTCCTTCTTCTCTCCCCTTACCCTCAGCCCGCCTTTTGCTCCTCCCAGAATCCTGATCTGGGTGTCCAGCGCAGATCAGAAGGAGGGGTGACCGTGCACAGCTCCTGCACAGCCAGCACAGGTCCTCAGAGCTGGCACTAATCGGTTGCATGCATTCTGCCTCAGACATTCCTCCTCCCTCGACTGCCTATAAAAGTTTTATTGACAGGCAAAGAAAAAACAAAACAAACCAAAAAATTGAGAAAAAGGTTTAGGAGCCAAGTAGAAAGCAACAAAGACAGTGTAAGAGTCCTTTCCGTCTTTTATTCCTACTCTCCCCCTTTTGATACCTCCCCCTTCTTCTCTTTGTCTCCCTCTTTCTGTTCTTTCCATCCTTCCCTCTTGTCAGTTTCTTTTCCTGCTTCTGAATCTTCAGTTCATCTAACTATGCTCTTCTTTATAACCTAATATTTTTCTCCTGGGGAATTAGATTTCAAACTCAGAGACAAACTGTCTCTGTGCACTGGAGGAAATTGTCACTTGGTTTATATTTCTTTGTGGGTTTGTGACTGTAGGATTTTCAGAGGATTTTGGAGTACAGAGGCACTCACATCTCTTTAAAAAAGAGTGGGAACGCAGCCCCTAAGTCTCCCAGGACCCGAGGACCCTGTCTGAAACCATGGGATGGCAGGTGGTGTGAAAGGACCAGGGGGAACACAAGCCAATTCAGTTTGTCCTGCCAAATGGCCTGGCCCCAAATCTTGCCTTTCTGCTTGGTGAGTACCAGCTGCTGGAAGGGCAGGTTGGGAGGAGGAAGGGGCAGTAATGGGAGCCGTGCCTTAGCCAGCTTGTAAACCATCTTCGTACGTGTATGAAAATTAAGATAATTATATCTCTTTTAATAAGAGGCCGTTCGTATGCTTTTGCTGTTTACATGTATCAAGAAGGAAATCACAGGCAAGCGCCTGCCAAGTATATTCCTAGAAATATTTTTGAAGCTGTCATCCACAGGCATTGAATACCAGAGGCAGTTTAATCTCTCTCCCACTCTCTTTCTCTCTCCAAGCCCCCACCTCCCACACTCTGGCCTGTTTTTTGCAGGGAAAAGAGTTTGGCTTTTTATTGCTGTGTAAAGAATTAGTATATTACTATACTGGTCCCATTTGATGCCATCACTAGTCCAGCTGACCTTTGGATCTCCAGTACTGTGAGACAGTGGATTTGTGGAATGGATATGCTTATCCAAAAACCTTATTCATGATTTGCATTCAAGTGGCCATTATGAGTGACTTGGGGAAATGAAATCCAGAAGGAAACTTGGAGAGGAATGCATAAGGAAACTGAGTCAGGTTCATGGCACAAACTTACCTAAAAATCTGTTGAAACTGTCCAAGCCAATCCCTGTGCACCCACGTCCTGCAGCTTTTGGAGGAGGCTCTGTTCACTGTTGCCAAGAATAGAAAAATCAGCCAGACCTCCTGATGTTCACCACAGTGAAAACAACTGGAAACCACAATACTGAACTGTCAAACTACACTATGGGGAAAAGCAAAGGTGGCACCTTGGAAAGCAAATACAACCCTCTCCAATAACCACTGACCAGTCAGTTGTATACCTTAAAAACACAACTTGGAGCATATTACTTATATTTGAAGGTGGTGAAAACATGAAGAGCAATCCTAAACTGGAAGCAGGCATACATCAACTCATTGCAAAGCTAGAATAGGGAAGCAGAGGATCTGTCTTGCAATGTTGATATTGTCATATGCTACCAAGAAATCTTAATAGAGAAACAAATATTAGCAGGGGTAGAACATTTTTTGACATCATGGTGTGCACAGTGACTTCAGGTTAAGAAAAAACCAAAAGGCAGCTCTACGTGCACTCTTCCTTGCACATTTCCATCTCTTATTCAGGACAGACACTCCAAGATCTATTTAATTTTTTTCTACATGTTTTCTGTGATCCAGTGCTTGAATTGTTACTTTTAGTAATTTGGACTCCTGAAGATAACAGGATCCCCAAACACAGAGCCAGAACTGCCGTGCTTTACACCATCTATGGAGTTTAAAGTGTGCAGTTAAAAGCACAATCCATCTACACTTCAGGGTCACGGGGATTTTCCCATGGAATAAAGTGGATATACCAAGTCAGACTGAATGGGGTGGAAACTAATTAAAGAGGGATTCACTCAGACATCCCTACTTCTAATTGTGTTATTTTAAATACTTCAGCAAAGGATTGGATCATGTCTTACTCTATCTGAATTAATTTGTCTATCTTTTGTTCTTTCTTTATTAAATTACAATTCACATATTGGCAACTTCTGAATTTCTAGGTGAATCTAATAGCTGTGAATCTTGGGTTACAATACACAGAGGCAAAAAGCTTCCCGGTTTTCTGAGGAACTGACTAATATGCTGTTGTAAGTGGATATATAAACATTAATTATGTTCTGAAGGGATTCAGCTATTAAAACCAAGTTAGAAGGAAAAACAGGACTGTCTAAATTATCAGTTCTGTTTTTAGCAGAGATGGCTGAAACCACTGGTGACCTCTGTGCTCCCCACTCTACACAGTGCCGTGTGGCACCAAGCTCACCTTGCATAAGGTTGACATTTAAAAAGTTGCCCACCACATTCCTTACAGAGCTCTGTCAGCGTGGGAGGCTGCAGAGAGAGATGGGGTCTGGAGAGCTGTTGCACTGGGTGTGCCTGCTGTGCCTGGGAAGAGCCACATTTCATGGGGCTGAGGTGCTGCGAGTGGGATGAGACCCCACAGCTCTGACCACTAGCAACAGCCAAGGGAAAAGACAGTTCCCCAGAGCACAGATTTTTATGTCTTTGCACAAATCAAAATTTGTAGTTACCAACCATAACAATTGTCTGTGCTTGTGTCTTCCTTGACAGCTGAGTGAAAATCAAACAAATCGAGTCACTGCCCTGACATGTACGTTTTGAGTAAACTAAAAAGCTGCAGCTATTTAAAATTAAAAACTGCAGAGGAGAAGGACTTGAGGGTGTTGGTGGATGAGAAGCTCGACATTAGCCAGCAATGTGCACTGGCAGCTCAGAAAGCCAACCGCGTTCTGGGCTACACCAAAAGAAGCGTGGCCAGCAGGTCGAGGGAGGTGATTCTACCCCTTTACTCCATTCTGATGAGACCCCACCTGAAGTACTGTGTCCAGCTCTGGGGCCCCCAACATAAGAAGGACAAGGACCTGTTGAAGTGAGTCCAGCAGAGGGCCATGAAGATGATCAGAGGGCTGGAGCACCTCTCCTGTGAGGACAGGCTGAGAGAATTGGGGTTGTTCATCCTGGAGAAGAGAAGACTCCGAGGAGACCTTATAGCGGCCTTCCACCTTAAACAGGGCCTACAGAAAAGGTGAGAGGGACTTTTTATCAGTGAATGTAGCAATAGGATGAGGCATAACGGTTTTAAACTGAAAAAGGGTAGATAGATATTTGGAAGAAATTTTTCGCTCTGAGGGTGTTGAGGCACTGGAACAGGTTGCCCAGAGAAGCTGTGGATGCCCCATCCCTGGAAGTGTTCAAAGCTAGGTTGGATGGGGCTTTGAGCAACCTGGTCTAGTGGAAGGCGTCCCTTCCCTTTGAGGGGTGATTAGAACTAGATGATCTTTAAGGTCCCTTCCAGCTCTAACCATTCTATGATTCTATTCCTTTTGGGGTGAATGAGCTTTTCATTTGGGCAAGATGGTGCCCCTATCAGTAGGGTTATCAAATTGTATTTCCTTGCCCAGCTGTCACACACTGATTCAGCCGAGTGCCGTGGTTGCCTCTTAGCTGCTGCTGCTGCATTTCTTCAGGCCGTGGGGTTGATCTCTGCTTCGACTGAAGCTGTGTGAAGATGTTCATTTTTTAATCAGGTCATTTTATGGCATTCCTGGTTGCTAACGTTTTTACTCTTGCTCTGTGTTTTAAAGTGCATCCTTGCACTTCAAGAAGACGGAAATATATTCAAGACAAATGATGTCTGCAAGATAAGAATACAGCCATTTCTCAACCTTAGTTTACTATGACAACGTACTGTTGCTACATCTCCTTTAGCAAGCAAAAAAGCAATTTTAGTTTCTTTCAGCTCAAAGTTTCGCAAAATGTCAAAGCAGTGCTGAGTCTAGAGCAAGAAGGACTGATGGCAGGTTCCCAGCCTGTCTGCTGGAAAGGAGTACAGTGAGACAGCTTTTGCAAGTTCCTCTAAAGAGCCTGAACCTTGGGAAAAACTGTCCCGTCTTTTAGGTCCTACTGCTCTCCCGCATATTTTATGATATGTTGTCAAAGAAGGAGCAGAACAATAACACATGTGTGTTCTAGTTTTTAGTTTCTCTAGTAGAGTGATAAAAAGGATGCTCAGAGATGTAACCTC
Organism: Arenaria interpres; assembly: GCA_013399435.1. Taxonomy (NCBI): domain Eukaryota; kingdom Metazoa; phylum Chordata; class Aves; order Charadriiformes; family Scolopacidae; genus Arenaria; species Arenaria interpres. The sequence goes on along the minus strand of VXAK01023844.1, from coordinate 497,397 downwards.
TAATACATGTTATGTTTAATTAATCTCCAAATAAACCCAAAGGAAAGATAACCGGGTCTTTCCTTAGAAGTAATACATCATGTTAGAAAATGGATCATTATTTCTGATGGGTTTATATTTACCTTTTTTTGGAGGTGACTGGGGGCCCTGAGAAGACAAGAGGGGTAGGGTTTTCTTCTCCCCAGCTACTTGAAGTACTAAAGAAATAGTCCCACCTGTTATGGAAGAAAACTGTGATATGTTCTTTTAAAAATGTGTTTCCCCACAAGCCTAGCACAGTATGGGAGGCTAAAATTTCATCATAAGACATATCTTTCTGTGACTTTACAAACCAGAATGTTCACCTAATTATATCAAGAAGAGAAAACTTCTTTTCCTGTTGAGATATAAAGCAGGGAATTAGTCTCAGAAACAGTTGATTACAGTTTTTTTGGGGAGTTTGGGAGTTGGGATGGCATTCCCCATCCCCAAAATGGTTAATGGGGACACTGCCAGTGTATTTCTGCAATTAACAATCATTTAAAACCCCTTCCTTTAGACAGGAAGAGCCCTGTGCTGGTTTGCAGTATTCAGGCCGCAGAGATTTGGTGTCTGTGGTGGGCACAGGCTCGTATCACCAGCCACAAACATGCGTGTGGCATTTTGGCAGGCGGAGCTGCTGATGTTCCCCATTAGGTCAGGAACTGTGTGGGGTTTGCCAGTCTCTGCAAGGTAAGTGCTGTTTTGGCCAATGTCCCAGGGCGGTGGTATCTCTGGAGGAGCTACAGCAAAGTGAGGAGGTGATGTGGCACTGCTGCTCCTGGCCCTGAAGTCCCTCCTTGTGGCCCTGTCTGAGCTGCACCTGGGCTTCTCCCCATGCCTGATAGGGAAAACTCCCACTGGGGCCGGGAAGCCAGGAGTTGGGAACCAGAGAGAAAATCATGTTCTGAAAGCATTTTGGAATATGAACTAGCAGAAAATATACAGCCACTGCTCCTGGGAGAGCTAAGAATAGCAAATACATCTGCCTCTGGAAAAATACCTCCTCCCAGGATGTAGCCCTCAGTTCTGACTACCCATGAGAAAAATCCATGAAACATAGAATGGCCTCAAAGCACGTAATAAAATAATCTGGAGAATGGCAAGATTTCCATATGAGAACAGGTGGAGAAGGTGAAGCGTGCATATTTTAGTGAGAAGATGAGTTACAGTGTATACGGTTTGCACAATGCTAAGTAATACAGAGAAAGTACATGCGGATCCTGTGCAAGCTTCCTGAGTGCAGTAACAGGGGAAAGCTGAAAGAAAAGGGAGAAAAACAAATGAAAAAAAAAAAAAAAGAGAGAGAGAAAAGGGGTTAGTTTTATCCATTTCAGAACTAACCTGTGGAAATCCTTGACATGAAATGTTCTTTGGGAGTATTGTGGAATTCAAGACCAGCAATCACTTACACAGTCTCAGTCGCTTTCCTTGAGGCAGTTAAGTAACTACATGACCCCAAATGATGCTGTGAAAAGCAAGGTTGTATCAGGATCCATCCTCCTTGAAAGCCTTGGAAAGTGTTATTAAACAGTGTGTTAGGTGATATGAAGACTGCTGAAAGATTTTCCCTTCTCTTATTAGTCACAGGATGCCAAGAGTTTGGGAGGCTTCAGGTCCCAATTCCAACTTAGCTGTGACAACACATGGGAGGTTTGGGGTTTTTCTAATTATTGACTTTTTACTTTAGGGTGTGCTTCAGCGAGCAGCTCTCTACAGACAGAGACAGGCAAGGAGGATCAGCTTGGCAGATGCTGGCTGTGCTTGTACTCACCTTTCCACAGACGCTGAGAGGCTGCTGCTGTCCAGGACAGGATCTTCATCTCTAGCATTTTATCAACTTGAGATGTCCCAGTGACTGTCCCCTCATGGGCCTCATAGCCCAGGCAGCATTCAAAAATCAGTACATCCCAGAAGTACTCTTTTGGTAACTGATGAGAGCTGAGGCTACGTGCTGAGGTTCTCCATTCCTGCCAGAAAAGAGTTTTGGACAAGAAGCAGCTCTGAACTGAAACAAAACTGAATGCCCAAACTACAATTCTACAGGATATCAGGTACTTTTTACTGACTTGTACACTGTGCTGCAGAGCGTAAAATTCACTGCGGTTCACAGAGAGCCCTCCTGCCTGATGGGGTTTGGAATCATTTCTCCATTCCCATTTCTGTACAGATAAAAGCACTTTTCCAGTAGTTGGGAAGGGAGAAAAAGATAAAAGGGTTGTGTGAGAATTTTACTACCCCTTCTTTTTCCGTTCTTATTACAGGAAAGTAGTCTTTGAGATTTTCTTTGGCTGAATTCCCTTATAACCCTCATTTGTAACAACGTGTCATCTCAGATTACAATCCAGATACTTTTCTGTCAAAAGCAAGGGGAGAGGAAAGATTGGTGGTAGGAGAGGTTATATTGACTTGCTTGTATCCTGAAAAGGGATATACACTGTAAGGGTTTAGTTTATACTCTGGAAAGACAAGAGGTTTAAATTTATCTGTGTGTGTGTTCTGGACATGCCCACACGGTACCGTTTGTAGCTGGTTAGCCAGATCTCCAAAGACTTCAGAGACTGAGTTACCACTTCTGTCCGAAGAGCTGTGTCAGGTCCGTCTCCCCTGCTTGGGGCAGACAAGGCAGCTGTGCCGAGGAGAGCGGGAGAGTCTGTCTTCGGACACAGGCTGTAAGCAAGGCAAAATGAGAATTGTTTACCTCTGTTAAAAAATGCCTGTCATAACAGTCCCCAGTCCCAGTCAGTCTATGTCTGATAATATAAATGTTTAATGAGAGCTTCTCACGCTCCATTTTTTTCTCTCTTATGCATCCCAGTATTATTTTATGTTCCCCGAGTCCTGAGGAATTGATGGCACCGATGGAAGCAAGAATAACGAGGATTGTTCTGTACAGCTGAGCACTGCAGACAGAAGGTAGTAATTTGGTGGGGGCAATAGGAGCTATGAATTCTGTGTTTATGAACTGCGTTTATGTACTCTGTATTTATGAGCCATAGTTCATCTATGAACTATGTATTCTGAATTCAGAATATGAATTCTGCAAAGCTAGACCCAAATCTGTGTTTAGGAATGCTGTTATAACTTCTGGACAGTAAAGAAAATGAATGTGTAAGTGTTTCTGGTGCCAGACACACGCTGTTCTGTTGCTGCGTCATCAGCAGAGTTAGCAGTTTTCCTGTAAACATGATGCAAGTCTCCCTTTTTCTTTTCAGAGAAATGCATAATTCCATGTTGACATTACGGAAGAAATAACTTATGGGATATGGGGATATGGGTGCCACAGATGTGGCAAGTATGAGAATAGGAGAGCTGGTTGAAAAACTGGGCACTGTATATAGACAGCAAAAAACAAAAGTGTTCAGGGATCCCCTTTTACATGAACTTTCGCACGTTCATTATGGTCTGTGATGAACAGAAGTGAAGGGCCAAGCTGGTCTACCCTCCTGTGGTCTGTCTGAAGTCCTGACACGCCATGTGGGCAAAGGGAAATGGGAGGACCCTCCATAGCTTCTGTACGGTATGGAGAGCCAGAGCTGACCCTGATGATGGGGAGTAGTGGAGGGGGGACGTGTGGACAGAGTAACATCTGAGGAGAGCAGATGTATCATGGCAGTAGAAAAGGAATGAATGGTGCCCTTCAGACTGAGCTTCAATTAAGAGAATTAATTAAGAACAGAACTCCATGCTTTCCAAAAATAAAAGGTAGGAAAAAACTACTCCGAACAGCATTGCATTTGCTTCCCAAATAAAGGGAGAATGAGAAATAGGAATCCTGTTGGAACACAAAATTATTTCCAGAGACTGTTAACTGTAGTAAATAGGGACATGCAATGTCCCAGGTCTGTGAAAGCACAGGTTTAAACAGGGAAGTGCCCTTCTAACAAAGAGGACATTGCAATTTTCTTCTTAATAATGAGGTTGGGTAAAATGCAAGGTGCTGATAGTCCGCATATATGTATTCTCAGAATCTGCAGTACCTGTTAAAATTAAGACAGAAGCACTGAAGGATGAAGAGAATGAGTAAAATCTGCGATGCGCTGGAGAATTTTTGTAAAAGGGTGGTATTTACATGTACGGTAAAAACCAGATGGCACAACACTTCTGAAAAGAGAATTTTACTCTCCATTCTTTTTCACTGGCTCTGGATATTTTTCAGCAGTTACTGTAGAAGTGTTCTCTGTGTAAATATAGTTGTGGGATAGAAAATGGGCAGTTTAGGACTACAGGACGTTCCCATGGCCTCTATACCCCCCCCATGGTATTTTTCCCTGCCTAAGGCTGCTTAGAAACTTAATCTGGCTTGGGCCAAAAATGCTTCCAATGTGGAGATAGATCTAGCTGATATATTAAAACCAGATAATCTCCAGCTATTTGAAACTCCCTATTAAGGCAATCTTTTAAAATTTTGCTAAAGTTTTCTTCTTAAACTAAAACAGCTAAAACTTGAATACTTGCATAGGAAGCTTTTTTAAAATGTTGGTGTATACGCAGGATTGTATCACTTCAGTGGGCGAAAAACACGGCTTTAAGACAATCAGGTGAAAACTAGGAAGATACCTCCCTACAGTGGATTATATCATGACCATGATGGGATGGCCGAGGCACCAAGTGAAGGGGTCAGGAAGGTAAAAACTGGGGTTTTGATTAGTCTCTCTCACTTCTTTTTTCGTCTCTTGTGTTTTCTTTGCGGCTATCCGTTTCCTTCTCAGGAGTTTTTCCTGACAGTCCTGCGGTTGTAGATAGCAATGCAGTGTACAGGCACGGAAAATTTTCATTTGCAGGGTCAGTCACAGAGAAAAATTGTTTGATATTACTGACAGACAAAGCCTGCTGTCCCTGCAGGCAATGCTGTATGCAAAAAGTACCTTTGAAGCCAGTTTTTTCCTAGTGTAGTAGTTTGTGTTGCTGTGCATGAAAGCTGTTATGCATTGAACTGCTGGTCTCATGATCTCATTTTAATAGTGGCTGCAAAACTAGAAACTTTACATTTCTTGAGATCTCCTACTTGACATCTATAAGGATGATGCAATATTAGGGTATTTTTGCATTTTCCTTTGTAATTTTAACCTTTTTTCCTTCAAAAATATGTAACAGGAGAGGTCATTACTTGTCAAAAAAGAAGCATTAAGCCCCTAAGAATTAAGTGAGCCATGGTTCAATCCACATTTTTGATGGTTCATTTCTCCTCAGATTTAGGAAACAATCCTGAAAGCTAGTGGTTTGTCCAACACTTCCATGAGAGCTCAGAGTGCTTTGCAGAAACAGGTCCCTTCTAACTAAAATCCATTATCTGAGTTTCTTTTCCCCCAGCTCCCATGCTTTAACAGCTGGTCTGAGCTGGTCGTCCAGGCCCTCCCCAAAGAAAGAAGAGCTGGTGCCAGCTCCACAGGGCAACACATCCCATCATCAAATCTGTATCTAAAATAGGTGAATTACTTGGCCCCCCCAGTGACTACAGAGGAAGTCTGGGACATTGTCTTAGAGGAGGACCTACATTTTTGCCCAGCAGAGATCATAAGGTGAACCAGCCACTTCATGTAGGAGAGCAGTCCTGCTACCTGGGTCTGTGCACCATCCCCATCACATAAAACAGTCCTTCAAGGCTGAGCTGGAGAATGAGCAGAGTATTTTTAGCTTTGTTCGGAATTAATTTCTGATAATCTAAATTACTGTGAAATTGACTGGAAGATTAATGTACACACTGGTCTAGCGAAGACCAAACAAGTGCGTCTGTTTTTAAAAAGATGCACCGCCAGGGAAGCCTGGGAAGAAGAGCTGGGTTTTGTCAGGGAGCACAGGATTTCAAACTGTAGATTAAAAATGAAAACTGCTGAAAATAATTAAGAACAGACGACTTAAAACCTGTAGGCAGGGGTTTATGTGTGGAGGCTGGAGGGTCGGAAGGAGATAAATATGCAGAGAGAAGGCAGAGGTAACAGTTTGCGCTGCATCTAAAATGAGCTAAAAACTAGTAGCCTTTTTCAAAGGCAGTCTTGCCTTTGATGGAGTTCCAGCTCCATCTTCATTTGTTGCCTTTGTTTTCCATCAGATCTGCTAGCCAAATCGACCTGTCCTGCAGCCACTTGGCCACTAGGTTGATCTGGAATGTGTGGCTAGGACCTGGGTGAGGAGAGAGCATTCTGGTAGCAGGTACCTGTTTTAGATCAGTTGTATATCGAACTTGCGCTCCTCATCCCGGTGGACTGGTGAGCAGGACTGGTTGTTGGAGGCTACATCCCCGGGGGTTGCACTGGGTGAACATGCAGCTCCATACAGATGTGGACAGGATGGTCGAAATTTCATCTTCACTGAGAGCTTTCAGAGCTACAAAGCAAAACAAAAGCATGAGATCTAATAAAGAACAGACGCTTGGCTGTCATTTCAAGGCAACATCTGAGTCCCAGCTAGGCTAGATCTCCAAAGGTGGTTGCTACACTTTTGATTCTTGATATTTTACTTAGAACTATTCAGTTTGGGAAGTCCACCTATCAGACATGCAGGAGCAAGGAATACACAGCGTGCTGGAGAGCTAGAGACACTGGAAATACTTTTCCTGATGTGTTTTCCTGAACACTCCAAAAACTGAATAGTTGAGCATCTAGGAAGAGAGATTTTACTTTGTGTTCTGAAAGGATGAGGAGGACCAGCTGATTATAACAGAGTGAGAAGAGTTCTGTCTTTTTTAGCATGTGTGGGTAGACTACAGCTCACAACCACATGAGCTGATCTGTGGGCCTTGTCTAAATATGTTCTAACTGTCATGGAGGGTATTACTCTTTTGCAGAATATAGGGTTCAAAGGAGGAAAACTGTAGCATAAGGTCTCTAAGTCACTGCAAATACAAAGTTTTTACTCAAAGCGAAGTGGTCCAGTGGAGTATTAAGGAACCTTCTTTCTCCATGTTCCAATATTTATGCTTTCTTGTGTGTTATTGCCATCAGATGCTGAGCTAAAATCTGAGAAAACTTTTTGGAAGGGAGGAAATGAGAGCCAGGCAATACCTAAAGAGTGACTACCTTTTCTAAATGCTAATAAAAGTGCACCTCAAGATATTGCCTACAATTAAGTATTTGAATGGAACGTGAAATTTGCTTCACCTCCGCTCAATCTCCTTTGAAGTCTGAGTTCCATTAATATTTAATAAAAGAATTTCCTGGCAAAAAGGAAAAAAAAAAAAAGAAAGAAAGAGTTTTAAACAACTGTTTTGCAGAAGGTAAATTTTGAACTTGTAAATATTTGTACCGAAAATGTGATGCTGAGTTGCATTAGTAGACCATGCTCAAACAGCAATTATAGATATTTCATCCTCAAAATGTAAGGAGGAGTTTCATGAAGTTCCACAGAGGATTGCTCTAGGTCTGGTAGTATTCATTAAATTCATTAATGAGCCAGATGATGACACAAAGAGAATCGTTATTAAATTTACAGATAATTTCAAGCAGCAAGAGACTGCAAGTACGTTGGAAGCCAGGATTAAAATTCAGAGATCTTGATAAATTGCAGATACGATCTGAAAAATGTGGGTAGCATTCAGTATGAATAACAGCTACATTTAGACAGGAGCAAGGAGCTGCAGAAACACAGGACAGCAAAGAACTGTTGTCACAGCAAATCTGTGGGAAAATGTTTAGCAGGAATATATTCCTAGACCACAAATTGAACGGGAGGCAATAACGCTGGGCTGGTGCAAAAAAGAGGAAGGCCACCCTGGGCTGTCTGTGGAGGCGCAGGGTGCTCTGTTCGGCACTGGTGAGGTGTCAGTGAGAGAGGTGTGTACACTTGTGGACACAAGAAAAATGTGGAGCACCTGGAGATGGTCCAGAGGAAGGCAATCAGCATGGTGAGGCATGGAAAAAACAAGCTGTATGGAAAGAAAATTGATGCTGTCTAATCTGATACAGAAAAATGGGTGAAAGTCTTAAAAAAACGTGAGATTCTGCAGAGAACAGTGATAATCTGCTTTCTACGTCCATGATGGAGGCCAAGAAACAATGGCCTCCAATTTTAACAAGAGAGATTCATCTTCAACATTAGGATGAAACTTTGGACGGATAGTGGTTCACTAAACATTACACTGAATTGCCTGGAGTGTCTCTGGCGTCTCTAGCACTGAATGTCTTTAAGGACTTGTCAGGAGTAACTTGGGCAGAGCCGAGTCTACCCTGAGCAGTGGAACAGACTCGGTGATTTTCAGTCCTCTTCTGTGCTGCAATTTGATAATAAGAAGCAGAACACCACAACCACCCCCCACCCTGCCCGAGTAATTTACATGTTTAGTTAAAATTAACTATACTATTCTGAATATGCATCACTGCAACCAGCTTCTGGGAAATTTAGCCTTCAATCTCTAAGAATGTAAGCAGGAAGAAGTTGAAAATTTCAGGCTTTGTAACTTGTCAAAATTTGGGCAGATTTTCACAGAACAGCATATCCTTGTCACCAAGGCCCATCTCCCTGATACATTTTTAACAATAGCCTCAAAACAAGGGCATATTCAATTATAAGAATATATTTAACATGGGCAAAAGCCTTTTTTCCTCAAATCTCTTCGGAGTGAATGAAACTGGTTTTGCTGAAACATAAAAAAAAAAAAAAAAAAGAAAATAAGAAGCCAGCCTTGTGCCAGTCCATAAAATGAAACATTTCAGCCCAAGCAGTTGAAGAATGGCAGAATTTCAACTATACCTGCAATAGTTATTTACCTGCAAGTGGATCTGCGGACTCACTGTTTCATTAGCATTTATTGCTCTTTGAGATCCTAACGTGACATGTATTACATCTTTTAAAGATTTGTGGAGTTGTTAATAGCGATGCAGATCTGAAGCAGTTTCTTTCTTAATGAGAAAAAAAAAAAATTAAACTCCTGGTTTTTAAAATAGGCCCTATGCATTATTTTGAATTTTGCATTGTGCAAGTGTGGTGTTCTCACGTTCTAGTTTAACAGAGCAGAACAGTTTGAAATGTGTTTTAATTGAATTGAGTTGTATCAGTCTCTTTATTGCCACAGCTCAGCAGGCTGAGGGTTGAAGTAAGGAGTGTGTTTCAAGAAGAGAGCTGCCAGTGGAGTTCTTCTGGCCAAAGAGGTGGAAGATGAGACCAGAACTGAGCCCTGGGATCCATCTCATATTTCACACTGCTGAGATTTGCAAAACTGCCATGTGGATTCCTGGCTTTGTAGGCAAGGGGGGGTTCACAAAGCTCGGGAAGGCTGACTGCAGTCCAGTGGGGCAAACCTTAGAATCATAGAATCATAGAATCGTCTAGGTTGGAAGAGACCCTCGGGATCATCGAGTCCAACCATCTACCCTACTCTACAAAGTCCTCCCCTACACCATTCTTATTGTCTTCTTGTGCTCAGCACAGAGAAAGGTTCTTTATGGCTCTTTTCTGAGCATCCGCGGTTATGCTCTAGCCTTGAATCTCCAGTTGTCTCTATCCACTGTCTCTGGTGAGAGCCTAGGAAAATCAGGTTTCCTAGGCTAATATCTGGGTTTTGAGTCCTTCTGCATCCCACCTCCCACTCGTTCTAGTGAGTGCTGCACAACTGACCCCTGCTCAGCCAGATCTCCTCCATGTGCAATGCTTTCTCAGCAGCAGACAAGCTGGAACAATAGCTGAAAATTAATCTAATAATAGTCACTTGAATTTGAAAGTGAGTTTTAGGGACTTTTCTTAGTCAAATTGTAGAAATGTTTGACTGCTCAGGCTTTACTGCTGTTAATATTGAAAAAAAAAAAAAAAAAGTAACAAAATTGAGTATCTGAATATTCACCGGTAGCAAATGTCAAATGTTAAACTCCCCTGCCAAAACCAGAAAAAGCACTGGGATGTTTAGCTACATAAATTAGCCAGAGAGAGAGAAATGGCACCATGGGATTTAGACAAATCATCAACACCCTGCAAACTTTTTGTAACTATTAGAGAAAAGATTTTATATCTAAAAATGTGTGTGTACACAAAGTGTATATATATAGATACACAAGCACATAGACATGCATTTCAATACTTGGAACTGTGGTGGTGGGTACTATAAATCATGCAAGTACAGAAAAGAAACATGTTTTATGGCGATGTTTGCAGTTTCTTCCATATGTTAAATGCTTTTTCAAAAGCAGGAGATGATATAGTTTCTGCTGTGACAACTGCATAGTTTAATAAGACATAGATAAATAGCAGCGAGAGGGATATAGCATACAAACAGCATGATCAGGGCTATGAAAGGCACATGCTGTATTTTGCTAGTTTTAAGAGTTTTTTTAAACACATTTCATGCCTTCCTCCACACTTCAGGCTCCTCATTCCCACTGCACAGCAGCTCCCATCACAGCTTATGTAATTAATCATCATAAAACCCATTTCAAACAGAAAAAAGTCCACAGGAAACTTCTGCAGTATTGCAGAAGAAAATAGCCAAGGATGTTGTGATTTATTCAGAATAAGTATTCCTTGTGCACCTTTTCCAGTCCAGTAGGTACAGACTGACTGGAGAAAGCATGGAAACTATGGAAGTTTACCTATTTCTGTCACTTAGGGCAGTGAGCTTTCATAATGCTGGGATACACAGTGTGGCAGAAGTGGAGGCCTTACCTGGTCCATTAAAACTTTACAAGTTCTGGTCAGGTTGATGGAGTCCGGACAGAAGACTGTTCTTGACTAAAGGACAGAAAAGAAGAAACATTGTTAGATATTAAGGAACTGATCTTCTGGTGAACTGGAAGAAGTGGTGGAGATATCTTAAGCAGATTCCTACCTGCTAAAGACAGAAAAACCTAACATCCCCTCTAAAGACCTGCCTTTAGGACAGGAAAGAACAAGACTGCCAATCTCCTCACTCAGCCAGTCCTCTGATTTGTTCAAGGGTGCGATTTCCAAGGCAGGAGAGAAAGAAAATGCTTGAGCAAGAACCAGAATATTGAGGAAACTGTGTACCCTGCTGATTATTTGTATTGCTCTTGGTCCATTTTGGGACTCCAGAAAAGACAGTGTGAGGCAAAGCTTTTTACACAAACCTGTGTTCAATACTTCCAGCAAACAAGGTCTTCTAGACTGTCCCAGGTGTATTTACAAAGATTGTGAATTTTGCTTTTCCACAGTGTTCTTTATTGGTAAAAATGAACAGAGGGACCATAACTATTGCCATTCTGATATTTCCAGCTTTATAAAAAAAAAAATTATTCTCAGTACTTTTGGGTTTTTGATTTCCCTATGTCCAAGGCATGAGTTCCTCCATGCCTGAATTTCACCACCATGGGTTTTTTTTCCTGATGCTAACAAGTCATTGGGAAGTTTGTCAGAAGTCATGCAAAATTTAAGAAGCATTAGAGCTGAGACAAATTTCATGTTTTCCAAGACAGCTGAAATCCCTTTGCACAAAAGGAGGAATTCAGAGAAGCTCAGCAAGGCCCGGCATACTCTGTCTCTGAATGGTTCCTATTAAGTTGTCTTTTTTTTAGCTTGCATGATCCTCGTCGATGTAGAAGTATATGTTTGGCTTGATGCTGTTTAACTCATGGCTCAGAAGCTGCCAGTATACAACACCTGCATTCTTCAGCCTAATTCAATTTCTGCAAGACATGCATAATGTGGATCAAAGAAAGCCTCTTGTGGGCAGAGATCCCCATGGGAGAATTCTCCTTGTAGAGAAAGCATTTGAACTCCTGTAAACCTGGCAGATGTAGTGGCATCTCCTACTCTGGCTTTCCCTCCATAGAAGGATGTGTATGCAGGAAGGACTGACTGGAGCAAGGCTCCCCATACTTGACTCTCCAATGATAAAATTTCCTCCAAGTCCCTGAGATGGAGGTGGAGGGAAGAGGCATCTTTCCGCAGACCCAATTTATTTTACACCTGCATGGCTGAAATCAACAGGTTTTTTTTTAATTACTTCTTTCTCTGCTGAATCCATGTGGAACTTAGCACACACAACAGAGGCATTAGTAGTTTTTAAAGCCTACTTTCATAAAGACAAGCAGGGAATCAGGGAAGGGGTACCATGAAACGGTAGCTGAGAGCACCATATATAGTGCACAGCAAAAGAAAGAGTGAACATCACTTGACCTGCCAGTTATTTGTTGCAATGACAAGACGGAGAATAACTTTTTCCTTGTGAAGCTCCAGGCAGGTGAAGTAAGGTAGGCAAAATTAGCAGCACCCCACAACTTGCTCCCACTGAATGCCAGCATGAGTCTGTACTGCTTGTAAAATTCCAAATTTGCTAGTCAATCTAGGCAACGATTCCATACAGTTAGTTGAACGTTTACAAAACAAAGGATCCTTCTGTAAAAAATCTGAGGAATTCAAGACTGCTGCTACAGCCTGATACTCACAAATGTACCATGAAATAAGCAAAGGACTTTGAGCTGACATTTTAAAAAAAATCTACAATATGTGACATAAAAGATGTGCTAAAACCTCCTTAAAACTACAAAGAAACCATGCCATGGCGACTGCCTGAAACAAAATAGGAGAGAAGAATTAATCCACCAGCTAAAGTCTTATTTAGTTTGCTTTAACAAAGTCTGTAAAGCCTATTGCTCTGTTGTTCTAATGATGTAGGCTAAGACACAGGAGATAAGAAAAGCCAAGACACTGAAAGCTGTTGTAAAACTAGGTCACTGTTAAATTAAACATTTTATGAAAAATAGAACCTACCTTGAACAACTCTGAAAACCTCTTTGCTTTTTCATGCATTCAGCCAGAGAGAGGCACTTACTCCGCTTTACTGCCTTCATGGGGGGAAAGCACCCGGTTAGTAAAGTCTTGGCACCCACCCCCAAGCCAGCAGCTCCGTTTCGTCTTGTAATTAACAACGGTTGAATATTTATGAAGTAAATCCTATGGGGCAACATTGGATCAACATCATTTTTGGTTTGCAAACTGAGGGGAAAGCACTGGCCCTACCTCAGAGCACGGCAACAATGGTGGCCATGCTGGCTTCTGCTTCTCAGAGTTCTATTCAAGCACCCGGCGAGGAGGATGCTCCTGGCAGGAAGTTAACCATATCTACCCCATCCCTTTTTTTCCAGACCATCACAGGAGAACATGCTGTGCAGTGACTCTCTCCACCATGTGAAGAAGCTGGTGAAATGCCCTGGAGCCTCCCACAGTTGAGCTGTGAGTAAGAGAGTCAGCACAGGCCCTGTGAGCATGTGTAACTGTAGTGTCATGGCCCCTGTGTGCAGCGGTTGAAAGTTGGACCTTTCAAAGGTGATAAAACGACCCCTTTACAGCAATGAGGATAATACAACTTCAGGAGATTATTAC